>PVJC01032998.1:0-19614 GCA_004026665.1 Murina feae
TCCCGCCTGGTGTGGACGGGCTGTGTCTCCAGATCCCCAGGAAGACTGTGTACGATCAGCTCAACCACATCCTCGTCTCTGATGACCAGCTGCCCGAGAACATCATCCTCGTCAACACCTCGGACTGGCAGGGGCAGGTGGGCCGGCGTCGCCCTGTGGGGGGTGGGGTGGGGTGGGGGGGCGGCCCGAGGCCCACCGTCACCCGTGTCCCCAGTTCCTGTCGGACGTCCTGCAGCGGCACACGCTGCCCGTGGTGTGCACCTGCTCCGCGGCCGACGTGCAGGCCGCCTTCAGCACCATCGTCTCGCGGATACAACGATAGTGAGTCCCCCCATGGCTGCCGCCTTGGGGTCCCTGCACCGGCCTGGCCTGGGGGCGGATCCGAGTGGGGGTGCCAGGCCAAGAAGTGGCTTCGGGGGGGGGGGGCTGGGGCTCAGGGGCACGGTTGTCCCTGTGAGGACAGCCCTGAGGTGTTGTCCCTCTGTCCCGCCGGCCCCCAGCTGCAACTGCAATTCCCAGCCCCCGACGCCCGTGAAGATCGCGGTGGCGGGGGCGCAGCACTACCTCAGCGCCGTGCTGCGGCTCTTCGTGGAGCAGCTGTCCCACAAGACGCCCGACTGGCTGGGCTACATGCGCTTCCTGGTCATCCCGCTGGGTGAGCGTCCTCGCCAGGAAGCTGGCTGCTGGGCTTGGGCTCTGTTGTCAGAGACGCAGCGTGGGGCTCGGTGTCGGTCCCTAAAGCAGCCGCCCCGGCCGCCGAGCCTGCTCACTTGTGCGACCCCCGGCCCCTGACCCCTGGTCCCCGGGACGTGACGTGTTCTGGGGAGACCCCTCGGGGCGCAGCACCGTGGGCCGGGCCAGACGCCAGTGCTTCCCCGCAGGCTCCCACCCCGTGGCCAGGTACCTGGGCTCCGTGGACTCGCGCTACAGCAACTTCTTCCAGGACCTGGCCTGGCGCGACCTGTTCAACAGGCTGGAGGCCCAGAGCGCCGGTGAGGCGGGTGCACGCCCCCTGCCAGCCCGCCTCCCCTGGGTGCCGGGGCGGGAGGGTGTGAGCAGACGGGGCCCAGCCAGGACACTCGCTCTGCCAGACCCTGCGAGCCTGCGCTTGGTGACCGGGCACCGGGCTGGGAGAGGCAGGCCCGGAACCCTGGAGGTCAGCTCTTCAGGATGTGGCAAGAGCAGCAAGGGCCCGCGAGGGTGCAGGGTGCAGGGGCCTCGGGAAGCAGACAGTAAGGGGGCCCAGCACACGCCTCAGCCCTTACGGTCCCATGTGGCCTCGTGCAGTGCAGGACACGCTGGACATCGTGTCGAGGATCACACAGTACATCGCGGGGGCCAACTGCGCCCACCAGCTGCCCATCGCGGAGGCCATGCTCACGTACAAGCAGAAGAGGTGCCTGGAGGGCCCGCCTGGGGGGCGAGGGCAGGCACGAGGGCACCCATCCCACACTGCAGACCCCTCCTCAGGAGCAAACCCACTGGTCCCCAGGCTGGGCCAGGGCCAGGGACTGGGCTGGGCGGGTCAGGCCTTCCTGGCCTTCATAGCAGGACTCTCCTGGGCCTGGGGCAGCTCCGCAGGCTGGTGGAGCTTCTGTGCGTGTGCTGTAATTCCTCACGAAAGGCTCTAAGCAGCTGTTCCTGCCCCGCCAGCAGCCGGCGCCCCAGCCGGGAGAACAGCGCTCCCTCCCAGCGCAGGCAGGCAGTGGCGGGAGCTGGGCCTGGGTGCGGGGAGCCGAGTGCACAGGCCAGCCTGGGGGTTAGGGGCCTGAGCGGCACGGGCCCTCGGGGAGCCTGGGTCCAGGGCTCATTGCGCACTGGGAGGTGAGCAGCGCCAGCTGTGCAGCCATCGCAGGAAAGCCCTCTGCGCTGCGGAGGGCGGGCGAGCGGCATGCTGTGCCTTTGCGGGAACCTGTGGGCTGGGCCCGGGCTCCATGCGTGTAATAACGTGTCCTGTCTTCTCTCCTGGCGGCTTTCTGAAAAGGAAAAAGAACTTCCATTTTGACTTTACCCTCAGGTACCACTGTCTCTGGTCTCCCTTGCCCCAGGCTGGTCTTTAGGGATGTTTAGCATGTCAGCAAGTGGGTGCGTCCCAAAGGCCCTGCCAGGCTCACCTCCTCCTGCTGCCTCTCCCTTGGTGTCCTCCCCCCGGGGTAGGCGCCCTCCTGGGAGAGCCCCATGCAGGGTCGCAGGGTTGTCAGTCCTGGCGCCCCCAGGAGGAGGATCTTAGCTCCCAGGACCGTCCTGCTAAACACGCCTTAGGGGCTTGAGAAAGACCAGCGTGGTGCCCGCCGACCCCCCTCCTCCGTTCCGGGGCTGTGGCGGCTGCTTCCTGCTCGCTGTGGCGCGAGGACCCTGCAGCCTAGACCCAGCTTCTCGTCTCCCCCAGTTGGCTGGTCTGAGCAGCAAACAGGGGCTTGGGGGGATCCTGGCCCTCCCCCTGTGCCTGCCACCTGCCTCTGTGTTACAGGGGTGACACTGGTGCCCAGGGGTGGGTTGGGCCCCAAAAGCCCTGGATGGGGCCCAGGAAGGGAAGGCCCCACCTGCCAGCCACCTGCGTGCAGGGCTTGGAGGTCAGCAGGTCAGCCTCTGCTGGGACAGAGCACACCCTCCTGTCCACCCAGGAGATGGTGGGTGGTGGGCACAGCCCTCCTGGCCCCTCGCCAGCCTCAGCCCTGAGAGCATCTGCCCGGAAGGCCTGAGGCGATGGCTGTGTGTGCACCCGGCAGCTCAGGCGCTGGGCCCATCCTGACCTACGGCCTCACTGAGCAGAGCTGTGGCCGCCCCGGGGACAGGTGGGGATCTCCATGGCAGCCCGTGTCACCCCTGTCCCGCCAGCCATGTGGGGGGCTGATGTCTGCATGGCCAGAGGCGCGGCGTGGCTTTGAGAGTCAGTCCGGCAGCATCGTGTTGTGGGTCCCCAGCCGTCTGCCTCCCTGAGGGCCGCTCGAGGGGAGGTTGGGGGAATGGCTTGCCGTGGCGGGTGGACTGTGGCCGGAGCCCGAGACTGCCCGCCCGCCCGCCCGCCCTGGATGCAGGCGCTGTGGGCCCGGGGACGGGCTTTGCTGTTTAAAGGGGGAAGCAGGGCCCCCGCTTTCGCCTGTGTCCCCTTCAGAGCAGTGGCGGGTGGAGGGACGGACCGACCGTGGCCTCCTCCATCCAGACTTTGCCGGGTGTTGTGCAGGGCTGGCCTGGTGGCTGGGGTGGAGGCCCAGGGCCTCAGCGCGGTCAGCCCTGTACCTGGTGACACCTCATAGGCCACGTGGGCACAACGGCCTGTGCCTGCCCTCAGGCTCCCGGGTTTGGGGGAAGGAGACAGGATCAGCCGAGACAGTGGCCGGAGCTGGACCTCAGCCAGAGGGACACCACCTGCAAGAGGCCAGGCCTGGGCTGACCTTGCCTGTGACCTTCCCAAAGGCCAGGGAGGTGACCTCCTCTCACCACCTCTGGGCTCAAGCCTGACTCCCAAGAGCCCTCGGCCCAGCCCCAGCGAGTGACCCGGTGGCTGCTGCCAAGGGGCTCCCCGAGGGCCTCCAGGCCTGGGGGCCAGGAAGGGGCGGGAAATGCAGCTCCCGGAACTTGTGCAGAGCCCGGCCCACACGAACCACCGCTGCCCACTGCCCGGCGGAGAGCTTGGTCTGTCTGTGGCTACTCTTGGGCATCCCTGTGTTGGAACGTGGTGTGTGCCCCTCACCAGGCCAGGCCTGGGCACAGCCCCACCCCACTGCCCCTCTGGTTGGCACCACCTTTCCATCCGGGAGAAAACCTGCCCCAGTTGCCACGGAGGCCCAGATGTTCTCTTGGGGCTGCCCTGGCCGGTGTGGCTCAATGGATAGAGCATGGTCTGCCGACTGAGGGTCCCGGGTTTGATTCTAGTCAAGGCTCGTACCTCGGTTGCAGGCCCCCGGCCCTGGTCGGGGGCATGTGGGAGGCAACCACTCAATGTGTGTCCCTCACATCGATGTTTCTTTCCTTTCTCCCTCTCCTTCCCTCTCTCTCAAAATCAATGGAAACATATCCTCAGGTGAGAAAAGCAAAGCCGGGTGGGCAGGTGCCTCCTCGGCTGTGCTCCCTCCGTGTGGGAGCGCCCTCCCCTGGGCCTGGCGGGTGCAGGGCGCTGCCTGCCCTGAGCCGGGACTTTTCTTCCTGCAGCCCCGACGAGGAGTCCTCGCAGAAGTTCATTCCTTTCGTGGGGGTGAGTCGTGCCGGGTGGCGGCCTTGCCCGGGGTCCTTGCGTCTGGCTCTGGCTGGGGGCACTAAACTGCCAGTGGTTTTGCATTAAGTGGATTTTTCCAGAACCACCTCCGCCAGTCTGAGCCTTTGAATCCCTCCTGTCTTAACGCTCATGACCTCACGTCTAGTGGGTGGAGAGGGGACTGGCAGGCTCCCGCCGACCTGGCGCAGGTGTGTCAGGCTCGGCCTGTGGCCTGTGAGCCTGGAGGTCCTCCCCGCTCCCCACGCTGGGATGAGGGTGGCTCCGGGCCAGCCAGCTGCTCTCCCTCTGCTGCCCTGAGTTTCACAGCCGGTCCTCCACTGCCTGGCCTCCCCCGGGGCACCAGTCCAGGGCACTGTCGGGGGACCTGCTGTAGGAATGGGCCTGCCCGCTGCCAGCGCAGCCACCAGCCCTCGACACGATGGGGCACGTGGGACCGGCCATGGCGTGTCACTGCGGCCGCTGTAAGCAGCCCCCGCGTGGTCCGCTCTGGCGTTGGCCCCCCGTTGGCCCCGGAGCAGCTCTGAACTCTGCCTGAGCGGGAAGGGCTCCCTCCAAGCCATCCTGACCTCACGCAGCCCGGCCTGGCACTCACAGGCTCCTGAGGGCGGAGCTGAGAGGCTCCCACAGAGCCCATGTGTCCTGAGCTCTGGCCACAGCTCGTGGCCAGCCGGGGCCCTGCTGCGAGCTGCCACTGCCTCCCCAAAACCTCTGTGAGGGAGGCCCTGGCGGCACCGCACCACTGCCGACAGCCGAGGCAGGAGGGGTAGGAGCCCACACCCCACGCTGCTGCCAGCGTGCCTGTTGCTTTCCAGGTGGTGAAGGTGGGAATCGTGGAACCATCCTCGGCCACATCAGGTACCCACACACACACACACACACCAGCCTCTGAGGCCTGGGCATAGCCCCGTCTGGGGGAGGGAGGCCCCTCGTGGTCCCTGCCCGGCTTTGCGCCATGGATGGCCCCTCCACCCAACATGCCAGGGAGCTTGGCAGCTCCCAAGCACACCCCAGCCCGCGGGGCCGCCCAGCCTCCCTGCCGCGTCCTGGCTCAGCCCACCAGGCTGCTGTGGGCTCAGTGCTGTCCCCCTAACTCCTCCCCAAAGGAGACTCCGATGACGCGGCCCCCACAGGCTCCAGCGTGCTTTCGTCTACCCCACCGTCCTCGTCCCCCGCTGCCAAGGAAGCCTCGCCCACCCCCCCCTCCTCCCCGTCCGTGAGTGGGAGCCTGTCCTCCCCCAGGTAAAGGCGGCCACCCCACCCCGTCCCTGGACGTGCTGTCCGCCTGGCTCCTGTCCACTCCCCTCACACCTGACACCACACGGCTCGGGTTGGAGCGCGCTGGCTGCCGCGGTGCAGGAACTGAGGGTCTGGTGGGGGGTGTGCGGCATCACCATGGGGGCTGTGGCTGGCGTGGACGAGGATGCCTGGTTATGGGGGGGGGCAGGTCCTGGGCTCGCTCAGGAGACAGCTTCATCGGGGACAGAACCACGCAGAGTAAGAAAACGATGCCCGCTCACAGATGGGTTTCGGGGCCACCACACGGGGGTGTCAGGTGGCGATCAGCAGCCCCTCTCGGGTCTCTTGTGAGGACTCACTGGCAAAACTTGTGCACCCTGGGGGCCTCTGCATGGGCCCTGAGGCCACGCTGCCCCGGCTTCATGGGGTCACAGCCGTGACAAGACTGTCGGCCTGCGCTCTGAGGGCCGGGCCGCAGGAGCGCCGGCCCCTCCCACCTGCGCCAGCCACGGGATCACTGCCCCGCTGCGGCCGGACGGTGAGCCTGCCTCTGCTTCCCCAGCCAGGGCGTCGGCGCCGAGCTGATGGGGCTGCAGGTGGATTACTGGACGGCAGCGCAGCCCACAGACAGGAAGAGAGATGCGGAGAAGAAGGACGTGCCGTCCGCCAAAAGCACGCTCAAGGGCACCTTCCGGTCTCTCCAGGTCAGCAGGCTGCCCAGCAGCGGCGAGGCCGCGGCCACGCCCACCATGGCCATGACCGTGGTCACCAAGGAGAAGAACAAGAAGGGTGAGTGGCGGGCTGGGGGGCGCCAGAGACCCGCCCGTGTCCCTGTGGGCAGGGGTCCCAGGGCTCCCCGGCCCAGGAAGCCCAGGCCAGCGCGGCCCCTTTCCTCCTAGTGATGTTTCTGCCCAAGAAAACCAAGGACAAAGACGTGGAGTCCAAGAGCCAGTGCATCGAGGGCATCAGCCGGCTCATCTGCACGGCCAAGCACCAGCAGAACATGCTGCGGGGTGAGCGCCGCCCCTGACCCAGGGCCCCGGGACCCAGGGTTCTGGCGGGACAGGGAGGCAGCCCCTCGGAGCCGGGCGGCTTGCTGAGTCCCGCTCAGCGCCTGCCCGCGTGTTGCTGTGAAACGCCTGTTGCTGGAGCTGGGCCCTGGCCATGATCCTTGAGACCCTGAGTGTGTGACAGCTTCCTCAGTGGCTGCTCAACCCTCCGCTCCCCCGAGCAGGCGCGTGTGGAGCCTCCGGGCGCTCTGCCTGGGACGGAAGGGCGCTCGGCTTGTGCTGGTGACCCTGGGGGTTGAGAACGCTGCTCTCCTGCCCTGATTGGTTCCACCGGGGGGTGTCTCCCACCCGTCTGCAGACCCTGCTGGCCCCCACGCCAGGGAGAGGTGGCCACAGGCAGCAGAAAGACTGGCCAGCAGGTCCTCGTCCCGAGAGCCTGGGGGTCGCTGGGGGCGTCAGGCCCCATGGCTTGTCCTGGGCCCCGGCCGGAGGGGGGGGCGCGCTGCTGGCCCATGGCAGGCGTGTCAGGCAGTCTTATCCCCGCAGTCCTCATCGACGGCGTGGAGTGGAACGACGTGAAGTTCTTCCAGCTGGCGGCCCAGTGGTCCTCCCACGTCAAGCACTTCCCCATCTGCATCTTCGGGCACTCCAAGGCCCCCTTCTAGCCCTGCCTCCCCTGCGGGCCGAGCCCGGGAGGCCAACTGCTTCTCTGTTAACATTTCTGTTTACAACACAGACAGACCCTGGAAACACAACGGAAACTGTCTTAAGTGCGATTGTGCTACAACCTGGAAACTAACGGGGTGGCCCCTGCAGGGAGCCCCCAACCGCTCTGCTTATTAACCAGACGCCCTGGCGAGCGGAGGTCAGGCGGGCACTGTTGAGCTGGAGAATCAAGGAAGTGTGTTTCGGCCTCAGGACCCCTAACACTCCAGCGAGAAGGGCTCTCGCCTTCTCCACCTGCCCTTCCTGGCGGCCAGGACTCTGCTTCCTCATGGAGCCGGCTCGGCCTGCGCCCAGGACTCTGCTTCCTGGCCCCACAGACGGAGAACTGAGCGGCCAGAGGCCAAGGGCTGGCCCCCACTGGGGGCATCCTGAGCAGAGCCCGGGAACAGCCAGCCAGCCCTGGTCCCAGCTGCCAACCAGCCAAGTGGCCCGCAGCGCCCCCTCGTGGTTCCCAGCGGGGTTTTACAGCAGCAGCTATTTTTAATGCTTTTAAATACATGTTACAATGTGGCTGCCAAACAAGTCCATCGCTCTTCTCCCTCCCCGGGCTAGGGCTGGACACGCCGGCCAGCCCCCGCCTCCGTGACCCGCTCCTTCGCGTGGCTTTTCAGGCACCCGTGTGTGTGTGTGTGTGTGTGTGTGTGTGTGTGTGTGTGTGTGTGAGAGCGGGCCCCACCCCAGCCCCGCCTCTGCCTGGGGGGCAGGGTGGGCGTACAGTGCACTGGGGTGGCTGGCGGAAGCTCAGGCAGAGTTGCTGGCACCATTGGAGCTGTGGGGACAGCCAGGGGCCCCCGCAGGGCCCAGGTGGCCTCTAGGCCAAGCACCTCAGAGTTAGGGTCTGGGTCCTCTCCTAGCTGGCTGCCCCACCCTACACCTCACGCCGCCACCAGCATCCTCCCCAGCCCTGCTGTGCCCCAAATCCCACGACCCCCGTCTTGACAGGGAGGGCCCTGGCAGCCCCCCAGGAGGCTGTGGGCCCAGTTTCCTGCGGCCGAGCCATACAGCTGTGCTCAGAAGGTGCCAAATGCAGGGCCCGCTGTGTGCCCTCCCATTCCTCCAGGACGGGCCTCACCAACGGGTGCCCTCCTCCGGGGAAGATGCCCCATCGTTCTCACCTGTGCCCTCCCTCACCTTCTCCCCAGGAGGCTGCCCAGGACCTGGTTCATGCCAAGGCTTTGGGGCTGGTGGGTAGGCAGGATCGGGCGTGGCTGTGGGTGCAGCCCAGGCCTCCGGGGGCCTGTGGGCAGAATGCTGGGCAGAGGGCCCCTCCTCGCTGAAACACTACTCCTGACGGTGGGACCAGTGCCTCCCCGGGAAGAACCTGGGTGAGGGTGCGGCCACACAGCCGCTCGGGCAGCACCTGCCTGGCGGCCTCGAGCCTCCCACTCACCCCACCACTGGTGCCAGGGCTCTGGTCACTGCCCAGCGGAAGGAAGCAGGTGGAGGTGATGCCCTTCACTTCCAGCCTCAGCTGGTCTTGCAGGAAGTGGCCAAGCCGGTCCACCCCGGCGCATCCCCCCTATGCCTCCCTGCCCACAGCTGCGTCCTGTACCCTGGGGGGAGGGCACCTGGCACCTCTGCCCTGTGCCTGGAGGAGGTGCGGACCCTGGGCTGTCCTCCCCGGCTGCCCGAGGACAGTGTGCACAAGCCTCCTCCCTCACCAGCGCTGGGCGGGCAGCGGGCGGAGGAGGAGCGCTTTCCAGCCCTTTGGGGGCCGAGGGCAGCTGGGACTCGGGAAGCCACCCTGTGGGTCCCTCGGGCCCAGGGTCAGGCCTGGCCGGAGGAGGCCGCTGAGCTAGGGGGTCTCCGTGCAGAGGCGAGTGGCACCCCAGGGCCGAGGCCGGCCTCGCTGCACGGTCCCCCCGGACGCGGACCTGACTCCTGCTGGGGTCGGGCCAGGCCGCCTCTCTCCCTGAAGGGCCGCTGCTGACCACCGTCTGCCGGCCTCCCCGCCCCGCCTCCACGGGCGGAGGGAGACACGGCTGACGTCCCGGGGGACCGGGGGCCTGACGCCCCGGGGGACCGGGGGGCCTGACGCCCCGGGGGACCGGGGGGCCTGACGCCCCGGGGGGATGGCCCCGCCCCGCCCCGCGCGGTCCCAGGGTCGCGTCGCTGCTGCTGTTCACAGGGAGACGGGGCCCCGTCAAGTGCCTTTTGGGGAACAGACTCGTCTACTGGTCCGGACCCCACGGGCCCTCCGGGTGGGAGTCGACAGTGACACATCGGGAGCAACCCGCCCCCTGCTTCCTCCATCCCGCCGCGGGGGGCGGGGGGCTCCAGGGCGCAGGCGCGCACGTGCCGGAAGTGGAAACGGCGGGGCGGGACCTCCAGCGGAAGTCGCTCGGCTCCATCCTCTCAGGTTTCCAGATCCCGTGGCCCCACCCCTACCCTTCGCCCTCCCACCGCCGTGCGCCCCGCCCTCCCTCCCTGCCCCTCCCCTCCCCCTCCCTCGGCACCCCGGTGCACCCCGCCCCTCCCCATCTCTGCACCCCAGTGACCCCGCCCCTCCCCCACCTTCGTACCCCAGTGCGCCCCCTCTCCTGACCGCTGTAACCCATCTGCTCGCCCCTGACCAGCACCCCCAATGGTCCCCTCCCAGGCCCCCTTCCCCCCTCAGATCCCTCTGGGCCGGGGTGTGGCCCTGCCACGTGGAGGTGAGGTCACAGGGGTGAGGTCACGGGTCGGAGGCGCGGTGGGGGCCTGGGCGAGCAGTTCGGTGGGAGCTGGTGGGAGGCAGCCGAGGGCGGTGGGGCTCGGCGTCGGGGGCGCCGTGGAGTGTCGGCGGCCTGAGGCCCGGCCCCGGGACGGACTGAGCCCCCCAGAGCCGGAGCTGCGTGGAGCATGAGCGGGGGGAAGCGCCCGTGCCGCTGCCCGGCCAGCCCGACGTGCAGGCCCAGCCCAGTGGGCAGAGCGGCCCCCCGCAGGTGGTGGAGACGCAGGAGTGGGTAAGGGGTGCGCAGAGGTGCGGGGTGCACAGCCCGTGGGGGCTAGCCACGGGCCTGGCCCTCTTCCCACGGCCCTGGTGGGCACCAGGTGGGCCGTGTGCCTGCCTCTGCTGGGCACCTGGGGGGGGCGCCAGAGACCAGGGAGGGGCGTCCTCACAGCGCCCTGACCCGGGAGCCGCCTGTGTGCCACCCGCCAGCTTCCCCAGTGGGCAGGAGCGAGGGAAGCCAGCCGCCCCCCAATTCTGTGTGGGCCCCTGTCAGGGTCAAAGCCTGGGAGCACACGTGCGAGTGGGTCAGAGTGGGGACCCCAAGAGCTGGTTTCCCAGACAGGTGAGCTCAGATGTCGGTGTGGTCCAGGCTGGTGCGTAAAAAGGCAGCGGGCGGCCTGGCCGGTGTGGCTCAGTGGACACTGAGCTTGTGGACTGGAAGGTCCCGGGCCTGATTCCGCTCCAGGGCGTTACCTGCTGCCAGGCTCCATCCCCAGCTCTGGTTGGGGTGTCTGCAGGAGGCAGCGATGGATGTGTCTGTCTCCCATGGATGTTTCTCTGTCTTTCCCCCTCCTGTCCATCCTCTAACATATCCTTGGGTGAGGATTAAAAACACCCCGCACAAAGCAAAAATTAAATTACCAGGCGCTGGGAAAGAGAGAGCTGGCCTCCCAGCTGACCGCTGAGGTCGCTGTGTGCCCTCCTAGCCAGGTCCTCCACCTCCTGGGGGAGCAGGGGGGAACCCTCCGCAGACTTCTCAGGCCTGGCCAGCCAGGATGTGCGGGCGCAAGTGGCCACCTGTGGGCAGATGTGGGGGCTTCCATGTGGCCAGGAGGAGCCTGGCAGCTCTGGGGCAGGAATCACCCCTCCCCACCCAGGTGTTTGCAGATCTAAGAGGCAGGTGGGGGCTGTGGAGATGGGCAGGTGGGGCCGAGGCGGAGGCCAGAGGCAGGATAGAAAGGCTCAGTGGGAGGGGGCTCTGAGGAGAGGGGTTTGGACAGAGACCCAGAAGGGGGTGCAGACCCCTGTCTGCAGGCTCCCAGAATGTGGTTTGGGGGTCTGGAGTCCTGCTTCTAAGAAGCTTGCTGACCCAGCCAGAGAGCTCTGGGAAGGCAAGAACCCACAGAACAGAGAACCGGCCGCATTCGGGTGGGGGCACAGGCTGGGCAGAGTGGGCGGGTCAGCACTCAGCGGAGACGGGACGCTCTCCGGCCAGCAGGCCCCCAGCCACCTGCCTGCTGATCTCGGTCCCTCTAAGTGGGACTTGGCCGGCACTGGGAGGAAACTTCTGTGTGAGGGGGTACTAAACCCCTAGGAAGAAGAACCAGAGCCACAGCTGTGCCAGGCAGGCAGGGCACGCTGGAGGTGTCGTCACCTCTGATGCATGAGCAGATATTGCCCGGGCCAGGGGGGTTCAGTGGATAGAGCCTGTGGACTGAACAGTCCCAGGTTGATTCCGGTCAAGGGCACATGCCCAGGTTGCACGCTCAATCCTCAGTAGGCAGTGTGCAGGAGGCAGCTGATCAGTGATTCTCTCTCATCATTCACATTTCTATATCTCTTCCTCTCCCTTCCTCTCTGAAATTAAATTAAAAAAAAACACATTAAAAAAAAAAGATCACTGCTATCACCTCACACCTGTCAGGATGGCTATCATCAACAAAGGACAAGTGCTGGAGAGGATGCGGAGAAAAAGGAACCCTCGTGCACTGCTGGTGGGAATGCAGATTGGTGCAGCCACTGTGGAGAACAGTATGGAGTTTCCTCAAAAAATGAAAAATGGATCTCCCATTTGACCCAGTGATCCCACTTCTGGGAATATGTCCCAAGAAACCAGAAACACCAATCAGAAAGGACATATGCACCCCTCTGTTCAGAGCAGCACAGTGTACAACAGCTAAGATTTAGAAACAGCCTAAGTGCCCCACTTAGCAGATGAGTGGATTAGAAGACGGTGGTACATCTGCACAATGGAATGCTACGCTGCCGTAAAGAGAAGGAACTTTTACCATCTGCAGCAGCATGGGTGGACCTGGAGAGCATTACGCTAAGTGAAATAAGCCAGTCGCCGAAAGACAAATGTCACGTGAGCTCACTCGTGTGTGGAATACAGTGAACAACATAAACCGATGAACAAAAATAGAGACAGACAGAGAAGCATCGAACAGACCGTCAGACCTCAGAGGGAAGGCAGGGGGAGGGGAGGTTTAGGAGATCAACCACAGGTCTTGCACGCGCGTGCATACAGCGTGACACGTGGTCACAGACAGCAGGGGGTGAGGGCATGTGCTAGGGGGTGGGACGCAGCGGGGAGAGGCTGAGGTCAATGGGGTTTAAAAGGAGACATATGTATCAGTTTCAACAATAAAGGATTTTTAAAAAATCACTCCTTAAATAAGAAAGAAAATCAAGACATTGACCAAAATACCGACAGAGGTGCAGGACGGGGCGGGCTTTTCCCTAAACGGTGATGGGCACGTGGTAGCCCTGCCTCTCACTGAAAACCAAGGCAACCTCCAGTCAAATGCCGACGCCCTAAAAGGACTAAAGGCAGCGGGGGTGCCCCTTCCAGCCGAGCCTCTGAGCCAGGAGCCACGAAAGGATAGGGACGCGTTGAACGGCGTGAAGAGCAGCGGGTCTGCCGTCGCCACAGCTCCTCGGCAGTGAAAGGCCAGACTGCTCAGCCGGTGGTGCCAGGAGACCCAAACACCCTCCAGCACAGAATGAGCGAAGTCGGGCGGAAAGGAACTCGAAGCGCAAGGAAGACAGAAGCGGGCGAGCTCGGCGGGTCCAGTCCCGGGAGAAGCGTCGTCGTGGCCTTGGGGTCGGCAGTGGCTTCTTGGATGTGGCACCAACCGCACAGGCAGCAGAAGCAAAAACAGGTGAATTGGATGGACTTCACCACAATGGAAAACTACGACCATCAATGGGCATTGTCTCCAGGGTGAAAAGTCACCTCCTGGTGGGAGGGCGTGTGTGCAAGTCACATACCTGACAAGGGGTTGGGGCCCAGAATACACGGAGAATTCCTGAAGCTCAGCGACAATAAACAGTAATCCAATGCAAAGCAACAGGCAAAAAACAAACACAAAAAGAGGCAAAGGACTTGAAGAGACATTGCTCGCAAGACACACACATGGTCAACTCCACACCGTTAGTCACAGGGCAGCACACGCCAGACCCCCGTGAGACACCCCTCGGACCTGCTCGGAGGCTGTGATAATCCACACGACCAGGGAGCCAGCGGGGCCCAGCAGCTCCACTCCCGGGCGTTCCTGTGAAAGACCAGGAAGCAGAGACGCGGCAGACGCTGGCAAACCCATGTCCACAGCAGCCCCTTCACAACATCCCAAAGGTGCCAGCCACCAGGGCCCACCTGTGCGCCTGCCATCCGCCCCACAGACAGCGTCCCGCCCAGCTCCCGCACGGGTGGGCCGGGCTGTGGGGGCGCAGGCTGAGTGAGGTGAGCCAGACACAGGGCAGACACTGAGCCACTCGCTCGGGGTCTCTAGGGGCGCACTCAGGTGAGAGTGGGAGGTGGGGTGGGAGCTGGGCGGGGCTTTTTGTTCTGTTAATCCTCATCCAAGCGTTTTAGAGGGAGGGAGGGAGGGACTTGGTGTGCGGCTCCCTGTTTATGCATCCTTGGGTGCTTCCTGTTGTGCCCTGACCAGAAATTGAACCCGCAACCTGTGCGCATTGGGACAATGCTCTGACCCGCTGAGCCGCCTGCCAGGCACCAAGGAAACTCCAGAGCAGCCGCGGAGCTCCCGAGTGCCCTGAGGGTGGGCACTCCCAGGGAGTTAGGAAAGGAGTCGTCCCGCCCATGAGGTCTGAGCTGCCCAGACCACTGGCCCGTGAGGATGAGAAGGCAAAGGTGAAGGAGGCTCACGCTGCCCAGAACGCCCTGCAGAAGGCCCTCAGCTGTGGCTCTCCAGAACCAGGGCTCTGCCAGCGGCAGCGGCAGCGCATCCCAGGGCCCGGTGGGGGGGTGGGGGGGACGGTGCCCAGCACAGAGGAGCTCAGAGAACCTGCCACACAAATGAAGGTGCACATTGTCCCCAGGAGGCAGGCATTCGGAAATCTACGAAACGCTCCAGTTGACAAAAGGAGGAAGACCACACCAGTTACCTCAATGGGTGATGAAAAGGAATGTCAGTAAATTCCAGTTTATTCCCTTAAAAACAACACTGGAAACCCGTTGTCTTTTTAAAAATTAATTTATTTTTTTTATTGTTGACAATATTATGGCAACATTTCCCTCCTCTGTCCCTCCCCCTACTCCTTGTCCCCCCCCCCCCCCCCCCGAAGCTGAACAGGGTAGGAAGGAAGGGATGGGCGTTTCTGAGTGCCTTCACTGGAGCCTTCCTCGCAGACTCACAGGCAGGGATGCGAGCGTCTCCATGACGATGGGAGCGCCGTGCGGACACCAGGGAAGTGAGGGAGCTGTGAACACCTGAGAGGAAAGGCCGCGTGGTCACCATTTGCCGCCGACATATTATCTGCCCAGAAAAACCCGCGGGGCCGGTACAAACACCACTCTCACGAGAGGAAGGCTGGTGCGTGGTCACCGTGCGAAACGTCACGATTTTTCAATCCAGCGAGCGTGAGCGGGCGGACCAGCCCTGGGAGAAGGAGCCATTCTCCAGCCGCGGGCAGAGGTTGCCACAGGAAGGGCCCTGCCCCGGGGGTTAATGTCTGACACCTGCCACATCCCCGCAGTAACGGATCCAGTGCAGGTCCATTTCCGTTTTTATATGTTTTTATACTTTTATGGATTTCAGAGAAGAAGGACAGGGGGGGGGGTGGGCGGGGGGAATAGAAACATCAATGCTGAGAGAGAATCCTGGATCAGCTGCTTCCTGCACGCCCCACGCTGGGGACCGAGCCCACAACCCAGGCCAGTGCCCTTGACTGGAATCGAACCCGGGACCCTTCAGTCTGCAGTCGGGTGCTCTGTCCACTGAGCAACACTGGCCAGGGCTGGGCCCGCCTCTCTTGAGGCCACAGCAGTGTGGCTGCTGCTCTCGGGCCCAGCCCCAAGGCCCAGCGGGCAGGGTTGGCGTCCTGGCCAGGGTGCCGTGCAGAGCTGCGAGGCCCTGGCCTTGGTGGTGGGAGTCCGGGCTGGGTGCCCAGGGGCTCGGCATCCCCCACGGAGGGCGCCCAGGGTCTGCGGGTCCAGGCACCTCTGTCCCCTCAGGCGAGCGAACCCCACCCTGAGAGCAGGCGCACCTCCTGCCACTGGAGCCTCAGCATCCATGAGCGCAGGCAGCGGGCCCTGCAGGACGCCATGCAGAGCCGCCCGCCTCCCACGGCCAGGTGCGTGGGGAGGGGGCGTGGGTCAGCGGACACCCCTGCCCAGCTTCACCCCCCCTGACGCCGAGCCCCCGACCCCGTGGCCCCTGACCCCTTGCCCCTGATCCTGCACCCCCACAGGACATCCTGCAGGTTGTGGCATGACTGGCGTCTGAGGACGTGGACAAGGATGTGCTCATCTTCCACCCGCCCTGGTCGGCCGAGTCCACTCACGCCTTCCACACCTTCCTGGCCCACAGCTCACCGTTCTGGCGCAACATGACCTCGTCCTGGCACATGACCTCCGGGTTCCCGTCCTCCTGAGCCACCAGGACTTTCAGGGGGCCCTCCACACCCCAGGGGCCCTGGCCAGCCTCTGCCCCCCTCTGCCTCGCCCACTGCTGGGCTTGCTGGTTCTGGTTTCCTGAAATTAAATGTGTCCCAGGACTGCATTCCTCAGGCCCTGGGGGAGGCCATGGGGACGGGGGGCAGGGGGGCATTCTGATGGGGCGGGAGGCAGAGGTTTGGGCAGGGCTGCGGAGGACATGATGGCCCTCCTGCTCAGAGACCCTGATGATGAAGGGGGGTGTCGAGGGCCAGGCCGTGCGGGTGGGATGATGCCCCTGTGCCCACATCCACGTCAGCAGGTCTGAGCGGGTGACAGTGCAGTTCTGTGACTGAGTGGCTCGAAGGCTCCGCGGGGACCACTGGTTCACTCTGCCTCCTTCGCCCTCCCCCCTCCGCAGTCCCCTGGGGCTGGGAGGGCCGCCCTCCCCCCTGCCCCCTTCCCCTTCCGCCCTCCATGTGGTCTCAGACCTCTGCATGAGGTCTCCCCCGGGAGCTGGCTGTCAGGTGGCCCTGGCACCCCCACTGCAGTGGCAAAGCCGTGGGTTTCAGGGTTGAGGCCTGGAGCAGGGGGCTCCTCGGCCGCGTCCCGTGGTCCTAGGGCGTGGGGAAGGAGTGCCACCCCCGCTGGGGAGCCATGTCCTCCGTCCCCATCCCCTGCAGGGCGCTGCTGCCTCGGTCACTCCCTGTGGCTCCCCAGAGGCTGGGCAGGCCCCCCGGGCTGAGCTGGGCTGGGCTGTCTTCCTTCCCAGAGGTGCCAGGGGACGTCCACTCCTGGCCTGTTCAGCTTCTGGAACTGCCCGCACCCCTGGGCTCATGGTCCCTTCCGCCGTCTCCCAGGTCAGCAGCGTGGCGTCCGACCCCCTTCCCGCCTCACTCCTCTCTCCTGCCTCCTCTGCCGTGTAGGGACCATGCATAGGGCTATCTGGCTGCTGGGCACCCGGATACTGCTCTGGGGTCTTTGGGAGCAGCCATCACCCCCTTGCCGGGAGACCAAGCACAGTTATGGGGGGGAGTCGTGGACATCTTGGGGGAGGGCTCCTGGCGTCTGGGGGCAGGGGGAGGTCCGGTGTGTGGCTGACATCCCACAGAGCACAGGACGCCCACAGCCCAGAGGGACCGACCCCAGGTGCCAACCGTGCCCCATGGTTCCCCGGCAGACGGCAGACAGCATCAGCCTGGCTAGGACGTCACCCGTCACCGATGCCGGCAGACATGCCTTGGGGTCTGCACTCCTCTCTCCAAACAGTCGCAGCCCTCCCCCCCCCCCCCCCCAGCAATGCGCTCGGGCTCCCGGACACCCCAGTGTGGAGCAAGGGCCTGAGGCCACTGACGACACCCAAGCAGGAAGGGGAGCCCCTGGGACCAGCCACTGCCCCCCGCTTTGGCTTTGCAAGCACACTCACCATTGGGCAGGCAACAACGAAGTGTGCGTGTGTGCGTGTGTGTGTGTGCGTGTGTGTGTTTAAAAAGTACCTTTTTATTGACTTCAGAGGGAAGGAGAGGGAGGGAGGGAGGGAGGGAAGCATCAACGATGTGAGAGAATCATTGATGGCCGCCTCTGGCATGGGGATCCGGCCCACATCCCGGCCATGTGCCCCGACCAGGAATCAAACCTGTGACCCAATTCATAGGTTGATGCTCAACCACTGAGCCAGGCCAGCCGGGCGACGGGAAAGGTTCTAAAATCACCAAGGTAACCACTGCTGAGCAGGGCGGGTCCCGGCTACTTCTAAGGCCAGGGCAGGGGGCCGACTCATGGAGACACCAAATGACGGGTGGTGAGGGGACAGGGCTGTGGGACCAGGTGATCCTCCAAAGGCCACGTTTAGAGATCACAGGACCATGAAGGGACGGCGTCCCTTGGTTTGAGCAGCGAGGAGCTGGCCAACCTGCCCCCCTGTGCCCCCGCCTGAACCCGCTGGGTCCCTGTGCCCTGGAGGCCCCTGTGCCAGTCCCCTCCCACCACCACACACACACTCTGCCCCTCAGGGTTGGTGGTGGCTGGATTTAAGGTCGGCTTTTACATACATACTAGAGGCCCAGTGCGTGAAATTTGTGCGGGGGGGGGGGGGACCCCTCAGCCCAGCCTGCAGCCTCTCCAATCAGGGACCCTTGGGGGATGTCCGACTGCCGGTATCCTGGACCGCTGGCTCCTCATCGCTCACCTGCCTGCCTGCCTGGTCACCTCTAACTTCCCTCCCTGCCGACCTGGTTGCCCCCAACTGCACCCCCCACCCCTGCTGGCCTGGTTGCCCCATGCAGCCTGCTGTTCAGCCGTTTGGTCATTCCTCACTAACCCCCGTGCCGGGCCAGTCATGGGCAGCCATCTTGTGGAGGTGTGAGGGTTAATTTGCATATTACCTCTTTATTATATAGGATATATATATATATATATATATATATATATATATACGCACACACACGCCTTTTTTATTGTTCAAAGTATTACATGTCTCCTTTTTCCAATTGACCCCCCGCCTCTCCCACCCTGAGGGCAGGCCCCCACCACCCCAATGTCTGTGTCCATTGGTTATGCTAATGCAGCAGTTCTCAACCTGTGGGTCGAGACCCCTTTGGCGGTCGAACAACACTTGCACAGGGGTCACCTAAGACCATCCCGCATATCAGATATTTACATTACAGTTCGTAATAGTAGCAACATTACAGTTAGGAGCAACGAGAATAATTGTATGGTTGGGGGTCACCACCACATGAACTGTATTTAAAGGGCCAGAAGGCTGAGAACCACTGTGCGCTAATGGCTTTTGTATTTTTAAAGGCCTTCATGTTGGGGGGTTCTGGGGTTAAAGGCGTTTCCTGGAGGCCTCCCTGCTCCGAGGGGACTTGGCCGGAAGGTCCCCTGGCAGGTCCTCCAGCTCCACTTGCTTTGCCCAGACGCCCGTTCAGGCTCCCAGAGGCTGGCACCTGTCGGGGAGGTGCCCGTGGGCAGGTCTCAGTGGGTCATGCCCGCAGGCGCTCGGGCTCCTGGGAGCCCTGGATCGGCCTCTCCTCGCCCCAGTGCCAACTCAGCCTCCACCCCCTGCGCGGGCCCATCCTCTGGACAAAGGCCAGCCCGGCCCTCAGAGCCCCCAGTGGCCAGGCCAGTGTCCCGGGCCCGCCTGCTCGCCCACCAGGGGACAGGCCCCCAAGCCCTCCTCCGCCTCCTGACCCGCAGGCGGTGCCCGGAGGTCCTGTGCCAGGAGGGGTGTGTGTCACCCGCACCCCCTCCCCTGGTCTCCTCTGCTGGCAGTTGAGCACCTCGGGCTCCTGCTGCCCGGTGCCCTCTGCCAGGCCTCCCAGCCTCAGGCCGCCTCTTCCGCGGCTGTTGGACTGCGGGTGTGGCCTCCACAGGTCACTCTGCCCGGACGGGTCTGCTCTGCGGCTGAATGGGCGAGTGGACCCTCTGCAGCCGCTCTGACACGGAGGAACAGGTGGCAGGCCTGGCACCTCGGGGGGCAGTGGCCAGGCTGCCTGAGGTTGTCACATGCCCGGCTGCCTTCTCTCTGGGGGAGACTCGTTGTCGGGGGTCTTCCTGCAGGCACCGCCCTGCCAGGAACTGGCCCTTGGCCACCTCCCCGGGTGCAGGGAGACCGTGGGTGCTGTGCCCGGGCGCAGCCTCCTGCTCAGGGAGCCACGGGGTGCGGGGTGCTCGCGCCCCATAGCTGCTGGCACTTGTGGGCCCCAGGGGCCCTGTGTTGGGTGTTGGTAGGAGACCTGCGCTGCAGCGTCGCCCTCCCCACCACGCAGAGGCCCACCCCACCCCTCACTACCCTCATCCCCCACCCATCACCCTCAATACCTCCCACCCCACCCCTCAATACCCCCATCCCCCACCCATCACCCCCAATACCTCC
>PVJC01032999.1:0-19611 GCA_004026665.1 Murina feae
TCTAATTAGATATGAGCAGGGTAACTGAGAGAGAAATCATCAATAATTCTACCTGTAGATAATCCATAAGAGTTTTAAGTTCCCATTGCACTTTCAAGACTCCAACATTGGAAATTATAGATGTAGGCAATGAGCTGGAATTCTGATTGGTAGAGAAAAGAAGAGGACTTAGACCTATGTCAAAAGATCATTGAGTGGAATGCACATTTATATGTTTAATCTAATAAAAGAATAATATGCAAATTAACCCTAACTCGGTTACACCCAAGCCATGCCCACCAACCAACCACGCCCATCAGCCAATCAGAGCAATGATATGCAAATTAACCCAGCCAAGATGTCGGCCAGCAGCCACGGAGCTAGAGCAAACAGGAAGACAGTGATGGAGGAAACTGCCTGCCTAGGCTGGCTGGGGTCTCCACTCAAGGCAACAAAATTTCAATTATAGAAGATAAATAAATCCCAGAAACTGCTTCCAGCCAGCCTCACTGGTACCTTGGGTCAATGGGAGTTGTGGCCAGCCTGCAAACAGCCCTCAGCCCCTCACCCAGGCTGGCCAGGCACCCCAGTAGGGACCCAAACCCTTAAGGGGCTGTGGGCAGCCTGAAAACAGCCATCAGCCCCTCACCTAGGCTGGCAAGGCACCCCAGTAGGGACCCAAACCCTGAAGGGGCTGTGGGCAACCTGAAAACGGCCCTCAGCCCCTCACTCAGGCTGGCCAGGCACCCCAGTAGGGACCTGAACCCTGAAGGGACTGTGGGCAGCCTGAAAACGGCCATCAGCCCATCACCCAGCCTGGCCACACCCCCATGGGGTGAGGGTTCCCACTGGGGGGCCTGGTCAGCCTGCAAACAGCCATCAGCCCCTCACCCAGGCTGGCCAGGCATGCCAGCAGGTGGACATCCCCTGAGGGGTCCCAGACTGCAAGAGGGCACAGGCTGGGCTGAGGGACCCCCCGAGTGCCCAAATTTTTATGCAACGGGCCCCTGGTGTTAAAATAAAAAACTTAAGCTTTGAATGCAACACTTTAAGACTTTTTGTTTAATGAACAGACTAACATCCAGCCCATCCATATAATATCTTGATGTGAATCAGAAAAGTCACCCCTTCCTTTGGGTTTTGGTTTCTGGCTGAATGCTTTTGTGCAGTACACAACCTGCTGGACAGTCGACATCCTAGACATGAATCTCCAATCCTGAGCACAAATGGGTAAGAGGGCTGTGGGTAGTTATATCATCTTCCAAGTCTGAGGGGCACCTCACACCCAACAAAAAGGTTCCTGTTAGATGCCACCTCCCCATCTTTCCTGGGGGAAGCATGATCACCGTGGCCTCCTTTTTCTATATGTCTACGTATTAAAGAGGCTGGAGATTGTGGGAGGAGGCTGGAGGGGATTACCAGGGTCGCAATCAGGGAGAAACTGATTTTTTTCAGGCAGGGAAATGGTGAATAAAACCCCACCTGCTTCACACCCTACTTTTTCCTTCTTCCCAGGATTCTCAGAAGTGGGTAGGAAGGCATTTTCAATAGCACAGGGAAGGAGGTTTGGGGAATAAGGGGAAACGAGCAGGGCTGTGATGGCCTCTTAATTTGTTCATTAGTGTCCTCCCACACAGACCTAGCAGAGGCTGCCCTGCCCCCATGGCCCCTCTATGGGGACTAAAGACTAGCAGGGGCTTGGATCCTGAGGCCAGGCCCAGGATGCCAAGTTCTAGAGTCCTGAGCCCAAGGTCAAGCAGAAAGCTAGAGCCTCCAAACCCCCTGACCTGGAATCAGGCTCCACTGTATGACCCAGCATAGCTCGGTAGCTTCAAGGACATCTGTAGGGTCCCTCAGAGCATTTAGTCCTACCTCCAACACTCATGTACCACATGAGCATGGTTATGACACCATTTATATAGGTACAGCAGTTGGCACAGCACACAGTGAACACTCAGGAAGCTGCCCTTATGATCTCTGGGATCTCACACAACCCCCTGTGTCCTAGGAGGGATATCACCCACATCATCTGTCAGCTATAAAACAAATGCCAAAAACCTTTCAGGGTTCTCGGTGATCTGGTTATAAACTTTGCTGCAGAATCACTGAAATTCTTTTGCACAAGACAAGGAGACACTTGAAAATTGAATGAAAAGATCATCGTGTTTATTTTCCCAAGCTGGAAAAACGCTGCGAGTGAATAAGAACCCTTCTCTCATCACTTTGCAGACTTTGATAAATAACTTGACACACTTCATGGGAGGACATATTGTGGAGCTTGCTTCAGATGGCTTCCAAAACCAAAAGTTTGTTGTATAAAAGTCATGACATCATTTTGATGAAGAATTAATTGTCTGTCTCCAACCCTATTAGAGAAGGGGGTTAACATCACTGTTCTCAATTCCAGATCGTATGTTTACTGTTCACTGGTACCATCACTTGGATGTCTAACAGGCATCTTAAACTCAACATGCCCAAAACAGAAGTGCTGATGCTCACCTAGCCAAATCTACCGCGGTTTTGTCCATCTTGGCTGATGGCAAGGCCATCCTTTCATTTCTTCGGCCAAAAACCTGAGAGCCACCTTGACGCTTTCTCTATATCTGGTTAAGGTCTACCTTTGATGTATCTTCAAAATCCAACCACCTCTCATCTTTTCTACCACTAATATCCTAATCCAAGGTACCATCACTCCATCATTTAGATCATTGCAAATGCCTCTTTACTGGCTTCCTTTTTCCAGCCTTGTCCCTCTGTGAAGACTGAACACCCAGAGTGATTTTAAAAATAAGTCAGCCCTAGCTGGTTTGCTCAGTGAATAGAGCATCAGCCTGCAGACTGAAGGGACCCAGGTTTGATTCTAGTCAAGGGTACATGCTCATGTTGTGGGCTTGATCCCCAGTAAGGGGTGTACAGGAGGCAGTCAATCAATGATTCTCATCATTGATGTTTCTCTCTCTCTCTCTTTCCCTCCCCCTTCCTCTCTGAAAAAAATTTTTTTTAAATGTTTAAAAAATAAAAATAAGTTCACCTGGGCAGAGATGGTGCCTGTTTCAGATTAGCCTGGCCAGCATAGCTCAGTGGTTGAGCCTTATCCCATGAACCAGGAGGCCACTGGTTTGATTCCTAGGCACATGCCCAGTTGCAGGCTGGATCCCCAGTAGGGGGCGTGTAGGAGGCAGCTGATCAACGATTCTCTAATCATTGATGTTTCTATCTCTCTCCCTTCCTCTCTGAAATCAATAAAAATATAATTTAAAAAATAAGTCAGATTATGTCAATACTCTCCTCAAAATCCTAAACCCATAATTTCTCCATGAGCTGCCTCCCTGTTACCCCTCTGACTTCACCTCCACAGCACTCTCTCATTCCTCTTCTTCCTTAAAGATTCAGACATGCTGCCCCCTTACGAATTCCCTTAGATATTTTTGTGGTGTATTCCCTCACATCCCGTAAATCTTTATTTGAGTATGACTTATTGAACAAGGCTGACCCTCACCATCCTACCTGACACTGCAACCTATCCCCATAACATCACCTTGTAACTTACTATGTAATTGATTTATTTATTATGGTTGTTGTTTATAATGTGAGTTTATGTGGGCATTCATTCATTCATTGATGTAAGCCTCTCTTCTAACAGAATGCCCCATGAAATAGTAAATATTTGTTGGTTGACTGAATCTGAGGACTTTCTGAATATATACATATGTGAAGAGGAATTTCACTGTTGGATTTTTAAAAAAAACCTGACAATCAGACTTATCTAACTAATTTATTGTTGACAGTTTCATCTTCATCCAGAACTAAGCAGCAATGTTATGAAGGGCTTGTTCTGATTGCTCATAAATATTTCTTTTTACTGAGGAGCATGTGTACTAATGAGTTATACTCTTTTTAAAAAAATATTTTTTAAGTCCTCACCCAAAGATATTTTCTTCCATTGCTTTTCAGAGAGAGTGGAAAGGAGGGAGTGAAAGCAGAGAGAGAGAAACATCAATATGAGAGAGACACATGGACTGGTTGCCTCCTGTATGTGGCCCAACTCGGGGTGGGGAGTGAACCTGCAACCCAGATACATGCCCTTGACCAGCAATCAAATTCTAAACCTTCTGGTGCACTGGCCAGTGTTCTAACCACTGAGAATACCGGCGGGGCAACAATACATTCTTAAACAAGCAATTATGAAAGAAGAAATCACAAAGGAAGTTAGAAAACACTTAGAGACAAATGAAATGAAAACACAGCATGCCACAACTTATGGGACACAGCAAAAGCAACGTTAAGGGGGAAATGTATAACTGTAAATGCTACTATTAAAAAAAAAACTATAACGATCTCAACCAATAACCTAATTTTACAACTTAAGAAACTAGTGAAAGAGGGACAAACTAAACCCAAAGCTAGAAGGAGGAAAGAAATAATAAAGATTAAAGCAGAGATAAATGAAATAGAAAAACAAGAGAAAATAAATGAACCCAAAAGTTGGTTCTTTGAAAAGATTAACAAAATGAATAAACCTTTAGCTAAGTGGACTAAGGAAAGAAAAAAAAAAAAGGACTCAAATAACTAAAATCAGAATTGAGAGTGGGGGCATTATTAATTCTAGAGGAATAAAAAGGATTGTAAGAGTATTATGAACAACTATATGCCAACAAATTGGGTAACTTAGATGAAATCCCTAGAAACACAAAACCTTCCAAGGTTAAATCACAAAGAAATAGACCTGTAACTAGTAAGAAGATTGAATCAGTAATCAGAAATCTCCCAACAAATAAAAGCCCTGGTAGCTTCATTGGTGAATTCTACCAAACATTTGAAAAAGATTTACTACCACTCCTCAACTTTTCCAGAAAATCAAAGAGAGGGAACACTTCCTTACTCATTCTATGCATTATCCTGGTACCAAAGCCAGATGGAGACATTAGAGAAACAGAAAACCAAAGACCAATCTCCTGTAGGAACATTGATGCAAAAAACCTCAACAACAGTGATCTAATTTAAAAGGTCATAGTGCAGTCTGAGGAACACTTTTAAAACAAAACTGGGTAGTCTGGTTACTTTCTCTGAGTTCTCCACCCCACCCCCTCTCATTGTAAAGTCACTTGTTTATGTTTTCATGGCAGTCAAGGACTCACAACCAGATCTCATAGGTGAGTGGGGATAACTGAGTGGTAGCAAACCAAATTCAGCAGCATATTAAAATGATTATACATCATGACCAAGTGGAATTTATTCCCGAATGCAAGGATGGCTCAACGTACAAAAGTCGATCAATATAATATACACCATATTAACAAAATATAAAAAATATATAGGATGGCACAAGCCCTAGAACAGTAAAATAATCATGAATCAGAAGAAGAAAGTGGGAGGAATTATTCTACCTGACATTAAGGCTTACTACACAGCTACAGAAATGTAAGCTGGTATTAGCAGGAGGGTAGATACATAGATCAATGGAAGAGATGGAGAAACCAAAACTAGACCTACATAAATGTGCCCAACTGATTTTTGACAAAGTGCAAAAGCAAATTCAATGATAGGAAAGGTAACTTTTTCAATTACTGGAGCAATTGGACATCCATAGGCAAATACATCAACCTAAATCTCACATGTTACATAAAAATTAACTCAAAATGGGTTGCAGACTTCAATATAAAACTATAAAATTTTTAGTAAAAAAAAAGGAAAATCATATAATACTTTGAACAATAAAGAAATATATATAAGAAAATATATATATATATATATATATATATATATATATATATATATATATATAATCTTTAGGATCTAGAGCTAGGCAGAGAGATCTTAGACTTCACAGCAAAAGCATGATCCATAAGAGGACAAATTGACCTTATCATTTTTGACCTCATCACAGATTTTGCTCCATGAAAGAACACATGAAAAGAATAAGAAGATAAGGCGTCTCTACCTCCAACCTCACCCTCACCCTGACCCCTCCTCAGAGACCTCAAGTGCACACTCCTGCCCCTGCCTCATTTTCCATTACTTAAGGTCGGTCTGGTCATTTCAGCTTCCAAGAAGTTTCTAAGAAGCAGGGACACCCTCTCCTGACCATTTCAGCTCCTCTCTCCCTGCTCCTCTCCCAGGCACCCCGGGCTCTGGTCAAACCAACCTCCTTCTGTTCTCTTAGAATCCTGCCTTTTGTGTTAGTTCATATTTTGCCCTCCACCTGGATGCCACACACACAAATCCATTTCTTGAAATCCCACCATGCCATCGAATTCTGACCCAGACATCATACCGATCTAGAGGTTTTCTCACCCCTTTCCAATTCCATTTAACTCCCCAAGCAGATCCCAAACACCAAGTACATGTCCATCCATTCGCTCCTTGTGGCCCCATTTAGTCCAGCCATTAAAAGCAATGGTGCCTCCCTGTTCTCCCCCTCCCACTCTGGATGTCCTACAGCCTGTTTCCTCTTGGAAGCTAGTGTGATCTTTTAAAAGAGAGACCAGGCTCCAGTACCCCTCCACTTAACTTCAGGCCCCTCCCATTGCTCTTAGAAGAATTTCTTAATTTCTCGCTGTGATCCTTCAGGCAATGTGTCTTAGCTTGGATTCCTGAGACCAGGATTTGGGAATAAGAAATGATCACAGGAAGTACATGAGGGAGCTAGGAAGTGAGACAGGGAAGAGAGAGCCCACACAGGGCATGGCGATGGGTGTTAATGCTGTGGGCAGTGGCTCAATCCCATTGGGACTCTCTGAGGAACTACGTGGAGATAAATGTATATTCATCAAGAAGGCCCAACAGAGGGGCGAGGAAGCCAGAGCTGGGACTAGGGTGAAGCAAGTGTGACCAGGGTGATGAAGCTAAGGAAAAACTACAATGATGTATCACTTTGCACCCATTCGGTGGCTGTAATAAAAAAAGATGGAAAATAACAAGTATTGATGAGGATGTAGAGAAATTGAAGCCCTCATACATTGCTAGTGGGAATGTAAAAATGGTTCAACTGCTGTGGAAACAGTCTTGCAATTCTTCAAAAGGTTAAACAGAGTTACCACACCACCCGGTAATTCCAGTCTCAGGTATATACCCCAGAGAAATGAACATACATCTTCACAAAGTTGTATGGAAATGTTCA
Organism: Murina feae; assembly: GCA_004026665.1. Taxonomy (NCBI): domain Eukaryota; kingdom Metazoa; phylum Chordata; class Mammalia; order Chiroptera; family Vespertilionidae; genus Murina; species Murina feae. The sequence goes on from PVJC01032999.1 coordinate 7,100, forward strand.
TAGCAGCATCCTCACAATAGGCAAAATGTGGAAACAACCCAAATGTCCACACACTGATGAACAGATAAACAAAAGGTGGTTTATCCATACAATGGAATATTATATATACAGGCAGTCCTCGGGTTATGTCGGACTCTACGTACATCGTTTTGTGGTTATGTCACCATCTCCCATTTATTTATATAAAAAAAGTTCCGTCATTTTGGCATATGTACATATGTACTTTATGTTTTTATTATTTGTTTACCACAAGTAAAGGTCAGGAATTGTTATCTTCTAATTTTTTTTAATGTTTCACTTCATTACTGCTGTGTATGTGCTCCATGTGAGTAGGTGCTTATGTAGGTGGGTTCCGACTTACGGCAAAAATTGTGTTAACGTTGCACCATAGGAACAGATCTCCGCTGTAACCCAAGGACCTACTGTATAAAAGCCTAAGTGACTCTCTGACCATCCAACTGGAAGCTATGACATGCACTGACCACAAGGGAGCAGACACAATGCAGGAGCTGCTGAGCTGTGGTGACTTGGCAGCTGTGGTTCTTGGTTGATGCACCCAGAACCAGAGAGGAGGAAGCCCAATTCTGGGGTGCATCATCCAAGAACTGCCCTCTTGCAATCCAGGACTCCTTGGGGGATGTTGGAGAGCCAGTTTTGGCCCAATCCTGCAGGCCAAGCTGAGGGACCCCACCTGCTAGAGGCACCCGCTCACTCCACAGACAACCTTCAAGCCCCAACGCCATCCAGGTGCGGCTGGCCAAGGAGGCACTTCGGGAGGTTGGCTCCAGGGTGTGTCCGGCCTGTCTTTCCCAGTTCCACCCCACTGGCCACCTTCTAATTAATTTTCTTTCAATGTGCACGAATCTGTGCACCGGGCCTCTAGTTCAGCTATTTAAAGGAATGAAGTTCTGATAATATCCTACACATGGCTAAACCTTGAAAACATGATGCTAAGAGAAAGAAGAAAGACCACAAAGTGCATGATTCTATTTCTGGTGAATGTCTGGAATAGGCAAATCCATAGAGACAAGAAGAGATTGTGCTTATCTGGGGCTGGGGGTTGGGTGGAAGGTGAGAGAGTACTTGGCTAACTAACCAGGACAGGGTTTCCTTAGGGGTGATGAAAATGTTCTGGAATCAGATGGTGGTGATAGTTGCACAATTTTATGAATATACTAAAAACCACTGAATTGTATGCTTTAAGAGGGTAAACTTTATGGTATGTGAATTATATCTCAATAAAGCTGTTATAAAATCATTTAAGAAGCCTTCACTCTCAGGTGTGGATTCTACATTTGCACAACCATGAGACTGAGGGTCTCAAATTTTGAGCTCTCAGCATCTCCCTTCTACACCTTCATCCTGGCCCTGATGGCAAGTGGGGCATTTATCCTCTAAATTCTGGTCCTTGTTGATTGAGGGTCACCCCTGAGATTTAACACTCCTGGCTTGTCCTCTGTATCCAGCCAAGCTCAGTGCTGTGGGCAGGTGACTCTCTCAGGGAGGGCAACTTGGGAAGCCATCAGGGTGTGTGGGTGCTGATGGCTGTGGCACTGTCAGTGTCTGCTTTGCCTGTGTCATCAGGCCACCAAAAGGTTCTGCTGGGCAGCTTCCTCCCTGCCCCAAGGCATTCATGGTCTGCTTTCTGCCACTGTAGCTCAGCGTTTCCTTTTCTAGAATTTCATACCACGGAAATGTACTCATTGGTGTTTGATTTCTTTTGCTAGGCATCGTGTTTCTGAGATTTATACATGTTGCTGTGGGTATTAGTTATCCATTGTCTTATTGCTGAGCTGTGTTCTACAGTATGGACATACCTTGAGTTGCTTATTCACTCTGCTGTTTCCAGTCTTTATCAGAACTAAAGCTGCTATGAACATTCAAATGCAAGCTGTTTTGTGGACATAAGGACATATGTTTTCATTTCTCTTGGGATTACCTAGCAGTGGAATAGCTAGATGATCAACTGGCATCATATTTCCTATTTGCTTTTAAAAAAAATGGCTCACCTTTCCAGTAAGCTTCATGAAGGCCAGGACTTGGCTCCCCACTGGATGCTGGGTCCAAGCAAGCACATGGCATGTAGTAGGTGCTCAGTAAGTCCATACTGATACTGAGTGAGTGAAAAGCCAGCAGGGCTGATTACCAAAGGGAAGAGCTCCAAGCCAGGGGTCTGCTGACTTCTGGTCCTCCTACCTGGCCCCAGGTGCCTGCCGTGGTTCCTGGGGGACTTGTATTCTTGGGACCTTGAAGGGGAGCTAATGACACAGTTCCGCCAGGAGTTTTGAACCCTCCACCCAAATTTCCCTGAGAGTTTCCTGAAACACTGACATGTGATGGTTGAGTTGGCTTGCACGGCCTGTTCCTTGCACTTGGCACTTTCCCCACTGTTGGGTGACTAGGTGCCTTTGCCTCCTTTTATGCAGGCCTGCCCCTTCCCGCTGCGCCTCACACCATGAGAGGCCCCAGGCCCACGGGAGTCCAAGCTCTGTTCACTCCTTCCACCACCAGGCACCCCTTGCTCTTCTGGGCTCCTGGGGTCATGGGAAGGGCCCGGGTAGTATTGTTTCCATATTTTAGGGTGGGCCTGGAGTGTCTGAGGCCGGCAGGTATTTGTGTGTCTGTGAATCTCTCGCCACCTGTGGTCCTAGGCCCATGGCACAGCAGACCCTCACCGCCCTCTGCCTGCAGACAGCACCCCAGCGGCGAGAGCCAGGGCTGCCCTCCCGCCTCTGTCCAGCAGGGGGCGCCAGCGCTCCGTGGAGAAGCATCGCGGCGTTTTTACTCTGTAGCTGTGGTTGGAGGGCGGATTAGGACTGGGAAAAATCACTCTCAGTTGGTTCTGAGACTCCCCATAGCCCCTGTTGTTCTGAAAGGGGGAGGGAGGCTACTAAGATCTCCTAAATCCCAGGCTCTATTCCCAGCGCATCACACCCTCTCCAATATAATTGGTGAGGGGGATTCTGTAGGAAATAGGGTGGAGGACTGTCTAACTGGCTGCTTAGACTTGCTTCTAAGCAGTGGGATTGAGTCAGTGACTGTCAATTTCCTCCAAGACTTTCATTGGCTGCTGGGAAGTCTTTGAGGTTCAGAGGGCAAGGCAGGGGGGCGGAGGAGGGGGGCCTTGACCCTCTCTGGAGGTTCCGCAGTATGAGGGAGGGGCTCTAAAAGAGTGTTTGCTCATCTGTAAAATGGGTATGTAGGGAACCGGCACCTCCAATGCTTTCTCTTCCTTTCTGCCTCAAACTAGCTCAGGCTGGAGGCTTAAGAGGTACCTGGGCCAGTGTTCTAGGGCCTCCATCCTTGAACCGTCCAGGCACAACCACTTCCAAAAGAGACCACCATTCATTCCTGGACACTGCTCATTTGTAAATGAGATGTTCATCTGAACCAAGAGTGTGCATTTTCATTACCTAAGCAGCCTAAGTCAAAATGATGAGTTGGGTCAATTAAATATCACCCTCCTGTTCTTTCGGGGAAACTTACATTGAGCACCTGCTGTGCACCATGCTTTGTGCTGAGTCCTGGGGATAGAGCAATAGCAGAAAAAGTAGGCCCTGTTCCCAGGGACCTTGCTATTTAGAGGGGAAGACAGACTGTCAAACAAGTAATCAACAAAAAACAAGTCATTGCAAATTGTGGGCAAAACTGCGAGGGCAACCCAGAAAGGGCAAGGATAAAGGACAATTGAGGAGGGGGCTCCTCTTAGCTGGAGCTGTCAAGGGAGGGCCTCTAATGAGGCAGCATTTAAATCAGGAGCTGAAAGATGAGATGGAGCCAGCCAAGCAAAGGCGAGGCAAGTGGAAAGGGTGAAATAGGGCAAGGAGAATGATCAAATTCATATTTTTAAAAGATCCTTCTGGCTGCTGGTGGAGAATTGGGCTGGAGCAGGGCATGCATGGAAGTCAGAAGACCAGACAATAGTAATTGTTGCAATAATTCAGGGGAAAGATGCTGGTAGCTCAGACCAGGGTGGTAGCCATGGATATGAAGGATTCTGGATGTATTTTAAAGTAGGGGGGACAGGTCTTGCTGTTAGATGAGAGCTGGGAGATAGGGAGGATGCCTTAAAAAATTAGGTGGTTGGAAGTATCCTTCACTGAGATGGGGAAGGGTGTGAGGAGAGAAGGTTGAGAGGGTCATAAATGGAACTACTGACAGAAATTTAGGAATCCCAGAACGGGGTCCAGCCCTCTTCCCTCTGTATTCTCCTGCCTTTGGTGGTGGGTTGTGGTTCTGAACTCCAGGGTGAAGGCTTCTGAACTTGGCCTTGCCTCAGCATCACCCTGAAGCATTGAGAAATATGATTCCCCGGACCCAAATCTACTGACATAGAAGCTCCCAAATGCTGCTGATTCAGTTTGTCTGAGAACATACATATGAGCTCCTGCCCCAGAGCTAGGGTTCCTGTTCCCATTAGGTCCCTGGTGTCCTCTGTCTTCCTCTTCCAGGTGGCCAGACCCAAGTGAGGAAGGAGCCACTGTCTAGAGAGTCAGGAAGGGCCCAGAGAGAGACAAATGAGCAGCGGCTGCTGAGAGTCAGAGAGGCCAAGATATGCAGGGAAAACAAGTCACCTTTAAAGAAAAATTATTTTTTTAAGTCTTTATCTGACTTTTAGAGAGAGGGGAAGGGAGTATGAGAGAGAACATCAGTGTGAGAGAGAAACATCGATTGGTTGCTTCCCATACGCACCCTGAGCAGGGATCACACCTGCAACCTAGGTATGTGCCCTGAATGAGAATCAACTCTGCAACCTATTGGTGTGTGGAAGGACACTCCAACCCACTGACCCACCCAGCCAGGGCAACAAGCCGCCTTTTAATTTTGACTTCATCTCAAAAGACGCTCAGCTACCAGTACTTTATATTGCTTCCTGGGAAGTGGTTGAGAGAAGCACCAAGAGCACGTGGCAAGCAAAACAGGACACCAAGGCTGGAGCCTTGGCACGGTGCATGTGCAGAAGTGAAGGCCATGAAGGCTGAGGCCTGAGGGACACTGGGACTGGGCTTGCTCCAAGCTACGTCTGCCAGCTGCGGGCAGCCCAGTCCTCTCTGGACCCATCCCTTGCTTTGGCAGATTGAGAGCTACAGGGAACATTCTCTCTCCCTGACCCTCTTCATCTTGGGTCATCTTTTAGGTCTCAGCACAAGTATACCTTTCCAGGGAAGCCCTGCCTCAAAACCAGCCCTTCCCACCGCCACCCCTTCCCCCCTCTTATAGCTGGGTCACATCCCTAGTGATGAGCACCCACTTGGCACTCTCCATATTCACATACATGATCTGCTATCTCTTAGGTAGATAAAGGCACTAAGATTCAGAGAGTTTAAGCAGCTTGCCCATGATCACACAACCAGCACACAGCCTCGAGCTTCCGTGGCTGCCACAGATCCAGTAAGCGTTGCCCCCAAATCCTTTGTTAGAGCTGAAGACCACTTAGCAATGGAAAGCCGTGGAAAAGCAAAAGGGTCAGATGAACCATTCTCAAAGGTTCTCATAAATATCAGTGCTGGGCCAGGCACTGGGTAGGGATTAAGCTTCAGACCCCATGCACTCCTGGCAACATGCCCCAGAGACCAACCTCGCCTGAATGGAGCCCTCCCCTTTCCCAAAGTCAGCTGTTTCTGTCTCTGGAAATGCCTCTGAAATGTCAATTGCAGGCCACCCTCCCTCCCTCCCCTGCTGGGAGTCATGTAGCAGCTCAAATATATTATACATATTAAAAGAATATATTCTCTGGCAGCCCTGAAGGGGATAATGAAACCTATATATATATCTATATATTTATACACAATGGATTGGCTGGAAACGCTCTGAATATCCCTCCAGCTGTGGCAACCCTTTGAAATATGACACTCAAACAACGCCTCCCCCACTGGCGGCTGGCGGGAGACATTAAAGATTTAAAAAAAAGAGAAGGAAGGAAAAAGAGGAAGGAGAAGAAAAAGGAGGCAGCTACTTTTGCCTTTGGCTGTGCAGCGCAAACTGTGTTTAAATATTAAAACCACCCATCACCCAGCCCAGCTGTCCATCCCTTCAGTGGCCTGGGTAAGCACCACAGGTGGGGGTTGCCATGCAGATCTAATAACCTCCTAACCCCAGTGATGGGGGGGAGGGGGGGCAGTGCTGAGAGGATGGATGGGGCGGGGGTAGGGGGTAGGCTTTGCTTTAGATCTCAGACTCTGGGCTGGTCTAGGGAAAAGTGCCTGATGTGGGAATGGGATGAGGGGGGGCGGGGTCTGCTGGATTTGAGGCTGAAAATGTAGATTTGGATTCTGCCTCTGCCGCTTAGATCTTGTGTGACCTTGACCTTGGGAAGTCTCTTCTGTCTCAGGGCTCCAATTTTCTTCTCTATATTAGAAGAGATTTGGACTGGACTGTGGGATTCTAGGGGTCTATGAGTACTTAGACATTACATGCAAAATTGGGCTGGAGTCAATGGGGTCATTAGGTTCATTAGAGTGAGTGACCCTTCTAGTGTCCAGAGCATGATTTCTGCCTCCACACTGCCATTTTAGGGCAACCAAGCAGGGCCTGAGTTCCTCTGTCCCCGCTCCTGCAGGGGACGAGCTTTGCCATGTTTGCTGATGCTCAGAGATATGGGAAGGTCCATCTTGTCCCAACAATATAGTTAAAAATGATCAGAAGTGACACGGTCTGTCTTGCAAGGTGGTGAACTCCTTGCCACGGAAGGAATTCAAATAGAATGAATGAACATTTTTGGGGGGATGCTGTAAGGGAGATTTCAGCATTTAACAGGCCCTGGTTTCAAGGTCCCTTCCAATCCCAAATTTCTATCATTTTAATTTACTCTGATTAAAGGCTATATACAACTTCAGCTATGACTGAGGACAGAGAAAAGCTTGTGGTTTCTGTATATATCATGAGAATATGAAATGGTTGCCACCTTGAGTAAAATTCCAAGGTTTAAAGATACATAGTTACATAATTGCTAATTTATATATTTGCATAACCTGTAATATTTTACATAATTACTAATTTACATAATCCATCTACTGTTCCATTGAAAAGGCAGAGATTCGCTGCATCCCTGGCTCACTGAGCGATGAGTGGCCTCCGGCATGGGGTCTCTGGAAGACATATGAGGGGAGTTTGCACCAGGTTGGAATATTTGCTCACCACTGAGTCTAGAACCAAATCGCCGAAGAAGATGTTACTCCCCTAACTGGAATGCTGTAAGATCCTGGAGTCAAAGGTTTCAGGATTCCAGAATCTAAAGTCCCTGTAACTTGAAGTTTCAGAGACTCAGCATTTCTAAGATCCTATGAATCTAGAAATCTTTTAAAGGATGGTCAGCGTAGGCCTTTCTAGGGGGAAGGTTGGGGTGGAGATGCTAAGGGGTGGATGTGAATTTTTTGTTGTTGTTGTTCCTAAGGTAAAGAAATCTGTGAAAAGACCATGTGTAAAAAACAAAATAATTTTACTTTTTAAAACTTAATTTTACATATTAAAAGAATATATTCTCTGGCAACCCTGAAGGAGACAATGAAACCTATTGTCTATATGTTTATACACAATGGATTGCTTCAACGTGCCAAATAAAACATTTTCTACATCCAGACAGTGCTGGGCTCAGGGAGAGTCTGGTAAAGGGATGCAGTCAGTTGTGTGCTGGTAAACCAACTCTCCACTGAGAAGCCTGCTTTGTAGCAGTTGCCAGTTTCCATGGTGTAAGTTATTCCCACCATGGCCCCCTGTTTAACAACCACTTCTTCACGTTTCCGAAAACTGAACCATCAACCGCCTCTTATGACCTAGCAACAGCTGGGTCCAGTGCATCCTGGGGTGTGGTGGCTGCCCAGGCCTCTATAGTCGAACCTGGAAGGGTTGGAGGGGTTGTGGCTGTGAGGAGAGCTGTGCTGATCCCAGTGTCCTATCTGGAGGCTGGGGCTGTGTTTCCCTCTCTGGGCCAGGGACGCATGGAGGCAGCAGAGGTGAGGACTCAGCGGCTGGCACTGGGATGGGGTTGAAGGGAAGGGGCTCACACAGGGCCCCCTGCCCCTGCCCCCAAACATCCTAGGCCAGTTCTCCGAGCCTCAGTCTTTTTTCTCTGTAAAGTGGGGTGAGTAGAGGACCCTGTTTCCTCATGGTGCTATTGAGAGGATTAAATAAAGGGCCCATGGAGCGTTTGGTCCAGGGTGGCCCACTAGTTCACCCTAGTTAACTGCAAACATCCTACCTAAAAACCCCTTACTTGTGGAACACCCTAGTTAACAGTGAACACTCTAGTTAACAGCAAACCTCTTTAGTAACAGTTAACACCCCAGTCAACCTGCAAACATGCTACTTAACAAAACACCTCGGTTGACGGTGAGCACTCAACTATAGTTGACAGTGAACACATCCTAGTTAATGGTCAGGACCTTCATCGACAGTTAACACTTAACAACAAGCACCTCAAGTTGATGCTAACTCTTTGTCAGGAACTGAATTTCAGCTAGAAATCAGGATGAGGCCCCCACTGAGGGTGTGGGGAGAGGAGGAGGCTCAGGCCCTTGTTCTGCCAGTCCCAGCCCTGCCTCCCTTCGGCAGTAGCACCCGCAGCCCACCCTACAGCCCCCTGGCTGCAGCTACGCACCGCTCTGGAGTCCAAGTTTACAAAGGGAAAGATGAAACAGTCCTGGAACGTGAAATGCATTATTCAGCTCCAGCCGGGACGCCCACACTTCCCTCGAGGGGCGCTCAAATTCCTCATGTATCAGAGATGAAAGTCCAGGCAGCAGTGGGTGGGGGCTTGGAGCCATTTGCGTCTCTCTTTCCCCTCGCCCTCCCTTTCTCCCTGGCTCTTTGTCTTTCTGTTATCCCCCTCCTTCCCCCAGCCTTCTCTCTCTGTCCGTCTGGCCAGCTGGCTGAGTCTGGCTAGCTTCTCTCTATGTTCCCCAACTGTCTCATTTCTGGCTCCTCTTTGCCATCACCTTCTCTCAAACTCTCTTCTTCCGATTCTTCCTTTCCCACTTTCTGTCTCTTCTCCTGTCTCCCCTTCCTTTTGTCTCCGTCTCTCCTTCTTTCCTCCCTCCCTCCCTGCCTTTTCCCCTCTCTTTTCATCCTCCTGGTCTCAATCCAAGCACCACCTCCCCAGAAAGCCCTCCCTGACTGTCCAGGCCCAGCTTATGCCCCTGTGTCACTCCTAGAGCCTGATCCTCCCCTTTAAAGCCCTGTTTGTAATAAATGATTACAAATCAGGGTGATTGTTTAATGTCTTTCTCCCACCAGAGTGTACGTTCCGTGCTGCTTTTGTCTTGCTCGCTGCTGTCTCCTCAGTACCTGGTATGCAGTAGGCACTTACAAGATGTGTCTGGTGGAATTGCCTTTCTTTCTGTCCCTTCTCTCTCTGCTGTCTTGGCTGCCCTGTAGCCCCAGCCAGAGGCTCCTCCTCTTGCCTCTCATTCTGCTTCGTAAATCCCGTCCCCACAGCTCCTGGTGGCCCAGGTGGGCCTTGGCTCTCAGCCTGCTGACCAGGGACCCTTGCAACTCCCGGAGGGGGACCAGGGCCTGTTTGAGGCCCCAAAGTTCTCTTCCTGACCCAGCAAGCAGGAGTTCATTGTCCTTCTGTTGAGGGAATGAGTGACACAAAGAGGGATTTGTGTCAATCCCTACTGTCACACTCAACACCACGTGACCCGTGACCCTTGGACAGTCCCCTCCGAGGTCTGAGTTTCTCTTTCCCTGTCTGTGAAGTTGATAGGGGTGGAGGTGAGGGGGGGAACATGCTCTGTAAACCATACAGTGCCTGCTGGCAGCTATGACTGTCAGGCTTAGTGCAACATTCCTCTCTGCTGTCAGGGCCCTGAGGGAATGAAAAGTAAGTCTGCAGCATCAGGGAGCCCAGTGGGGGCACTGGAGATGCTGGGGGCTCTTCCGTGAGGGGGGAGAGGAGGAGGAAGTTGAAGTTCAATATGAACCCCTCATTGTCATGTTTATCGTTAACTATCCTATACCCGCCAATGTAAAAGAAGTATGCATCTATCCCCTTTATTTTATTTTTTAAATCTCTTTTATTTTTTACTAGGGGCCCGGTGCACAAAAATTTGTGCACTGGGAGGGGGGGTGTCCCTAAGCCCGGCCTGTGCCCTCTCCCAGTCTGGGACCCCTCTGGGGATGTCCACCTGCTGGTGTGCCTGGCCAGCCTGGGTGAGGGGCCAATGTCTGTTTGCAAGCTGGCCAAGCTCCCCAGTGGAGACCCTCACCCCAGGGGGTGTAGCAAGCCTGGGTGAGGGGCTGAGGGCAGTTTTCAGGCCAGCCACAGCTCCCACTGATTCTACGGGCCACCCGCCTGGGAAGCTGATGGTTGGGTGGCACTGTCCTCCCCATGGCCTCCCGGGCGGGGGCTGCGGGGGTCCGGCCACCTGTTCCCCGTGCCCCGGAAGGCTCCCACCTGGGAAACCGCGGGTGGGGAAGTGCTGGTCGCCCCATGGCCTTCTGGGTGGGGGCCGCAGGGGTCCAGCTGCCTGGTCCCCGGGTGGGGTGGCGCTGGCCGCCCCATGGCCTCCCGGGCGGGGCTGCGGGGGTCCGGCCGCCTGTTACCCGCGCCCCGGAAGGCTCCCGCCCAGGAAGTTGAGGCTGCAGCGGCGGGGCCGCGGGGATCCGGCCGCCTCGTCCCCACACCCCGGAACGCTCCCGAGGCTGCAGCGGCACCGGCCGCCCCACGACCTCCCTGGCGGGGGCCACGGGAGTCTGGGGCGCGGGCAGCCGCCTGGTGCCCGCCTCCCCCCCCCCACCCCCCCCGGCTCCCACCTGGAAAGGCATCCACAGGCCCAAGGCGCTGGATGCCTTTTCAGGCGGGAGGCTCCCAAGATGGCGGAGGCTGCAGCCCTGGAGAAGCCGCACACCGGGGCTGCGGCCTCCGCCATCTTGGCTGGGCTAATTTGCATTACAGTCGCTCTGATTGGCTGGTGGGCGTGGCTTACCCCCGTCCCGGAGAAACGGTTAATTTTAATATTTCGCTTTTATTAGTTTAGATGCAATCCTGGAGGTTTCCCCGCTTTGCTTTCTCCCGCCTCCCTAATCTACCACCAATGGATTTCATGTCACCCCCTTCTATCTTCCCCTTTGATTCTGATGCATAAAATAAGTGGTAAAACTGTCATTTCCTGAAGTATGTTCTCAATCTGTTGAGATTTTTGCTTTCCAGCAATTGTTATCAGTTTGTCTCAAACTCATAAAAAATTCTTACAGGTTTTGACACTGGGCACCTTTCCATACTCTATTACCATATCTATTACCTTCAATCTGTCCTCCCGAACTGTGAGGAGGGCCTTCTCCCCATTTGTCTGATGAAGAAACTGAGGGTCAGACCAGCAGCCCAAGGTCGTGTGTGCTGGAAAGGAGGAGCTGGATCAAAATCCAGATCTGACTTTAGGGCCCTAATTCTCTGGCCTCTCTTTCCAAACCTCAGTTTGCCTGCCTGCAAGCGGAGGAGCTGAAACAGGTGACCTTGGAGATCATCAGAAATGTGGGTCAGTGGAGAAGAGGGGTGGGGGGGTGCCCGGGCTAACATCCCTTCTGGGCCGGGCCAGCTCAGCCTCCACGGAACTTTCCAGGCTTCAGAGTCTAGAAGTGATTCTTATTATGGCTCCAAATGATTTTGCATCTATTTATTTGCTGCATTTTGATTTTGCATTCAATTTCCTGTCCATTCACGGTGTCTGCCTGTTCGGAGGACGCGAAATTGAGGCAGCCAGGAGCGCAGTTTGGACACGCCTGATAGCCTGCGCTCCTGGCTCCTCGCTGGGAGGAATGCTTGATAAGCTCACAGTGCAAGGGTCAGGTGACCTGGGGGCTGTCTGGGCTGCCACCCTCCCCAGCCAGAATCTGTCCCATGGACCTCCATCCAGGAAGCTGGGTTCCTCCCCTCCTTCTACCCGACACACATCTGAGATGGGAACCCAGCCAGTGCGTGGGGATTACAGAAAACCCGGTTCTGGTTTACAAAGGATTTGAAATCCTACTGAAAATGTCAGGAGCATTTGAGAAGTGAGACCAGGGTTTGAACCCAACTTGACCCGCCAGCATCTCTTCCTCAGTCACTGTCCGTGGAATCTTCCTGAGGCTCCATCTGACCTTGTCCAGTGCCCTGGAGGCTGTCCATATCAGCCTCCTCTCTCAGCACTTCCTGCCGCTCACCCCAAGCTCCAGCCTCTCCCAGCAGCTCAGATCTCCTCGTGTCCACAACTGTGTACGGATTGTTCCCTCTGCCCAGACCATTTGCCCCCACCTTGTTCTCTGGGCAACTTCCTAGCACTTTTCACAAATTGTGAAAATGTCAGCTTTCCGTGCGGAGTCTTAAACTTAGCACTTTATATATCTTACTGGACACTCACAGCCCTGCCCAGATATTCCTCTTACCAGCTCCCCAGAAGTCAGAGGAGACTCAGGGAGGCCAAGCAAGTTGCCCAGGGTCACACAGCAGATGCCAGTACAAGCAGTCCAACTCCAGAGCCCATGCTCCTAACCTCAGAGCCTCAGAACCCGGCTCTGAGACCACCGCCTCAGAG
>PVJC01033000.1:0-19606 GCA_004026665.1 Murina feae
CTCACCCAGGCAGGCAACACCCCCATGGGGTGAGGGTCCCCACTGGGGGGCTTGGCCATCCTGCAAACAGCCATCAGCCCCTCACCGAGGCTGGCCAGGCACGCCAGCAGGTGGACATTCCCCAAGGGGTCCCAGACTGCGAGAGGGCACAGGCTGGGCTGAGGGACCCCCCGGAGTGCACAAATTTGTGTGCACCAGGCCCCCTAGTTATCTATAATAATAAAATTGTAATGTGCTAATTAGCTGAACAACCTTCTGGACAAAGGTGGGGCTGTGAGGGCTGAGCCCTTTGCATGAATTTCATGCATCAGGTCTCTAGTGTTAATATAAACATGATTATAATAGCGAGAGATTGAAAACAACCTCCTAAATGCCCACCCTGTAGGTGACCTGTTAAATTGTGGCCTGTCCCTGCGATGGAATGTTAGATAGCTGTGTTTTTTAAAAATGAGGGATCTTTTATTGTCAGAGTCATCAAACTCATTGTGTAAAGAGCAAGTGGTAAATATTGTGAGCTTTGCTGGCCATGAGGGCTCAGCAGTGATTCCTCAAGTCTGCACTGCAGCCTGAAAGCAGCCACAGACAGTACTTAGACCGATGGCATGGTCATATTCCAGTAAAAGTCTGCTACCCAGGCAGGCAGGCAGGCAGGCCGAAGGCTGGAATTGGGCTTTGGGCTATAGTTTGCTGACCTTATTGTGACAACTGAAAAATTATCTCCAATATAATGTCAAAAACTCAAGGGGTAGGACGCCACAGTGCTACCCATTGAGTGAATAATGGGAGAGGGGTGGAGTGTGTGTGTACCCTACACATGCATGAAATTTCTCTGAAAGAATGAAGCTGATGACACTATTGTTTCTGGGGGAACTGGGAGACAGGAGTAGGAAAACTCTCCTAGCTACTCACCTTCTACATCTCTTGAACTTTGATTTACATAATATATTATGTTGTCAAAGAATGGTGAACCAAAATGGTTCTCTCCAGACCGTCATGGCTTCCTATACCTTTTGTTTTTAATGTTAATTTCTCACTTGATATGAGCAACCTGGTTGACTTAGGTTTACACAGTCATGCGCAAGGCGGTGGCTCTCTTCTCGCAGAAGCACCATGCTTGGCAGCCTCTATGTGTGAGAACCAAGTCAGAAATAGGAGAAAGGTTTCTGGGTGTGCGGTTTTCTCACAGCTGCAGTACTGGACTGCCGGGGGCCTTGCATGCATGTGAGGATGGCAGCGGGCTGGAGAGGAAGGGGGTGGAGGGCGGGAGAGGACAGGACTGTCCAGAGCCTCATGACCTCCTTACCTCCCACAGGAAATCTGCTGATGACTCCTGGGTGAGCAACGGCACCTATCTGGAACTGAGGAAAGATCTCGGTTTTTCCAAGCTGGACCATCCTGTCCTGTGGTGAACGGGGCAAGAACGATGCGTTCCTGTCCTTCTCCCGTGTCGCCTTCCCACGCCACATACCTGCGTCTGTGTACTTATAAAGCATTCCCTAAAATGATCACTGTGCTTAGCTTAGCGTTGTAAGTATTCAAGTATATATTTTCTTCGGTTAGGGTTCTTTACAATTTCCAATGTTATCATGATTGTTTATACGAATGTAGAACACCTTGATATTGCTTTTTTATATATATATAAAGTATTTAATAAAAATGAAAGATTGAATGTTAATGTGTGGGTTGCAAAAGAAGCTTTAACACTAATTTCCCAAAGGTTAGGGAATTTCAGATTAAATGGATGCCTTATAAAATTATGTTGGAGAGAAAACAATCCATGTCTCCCAGGTGCATTAAGAAAGGAGACGGAAAAGAAAGAAAGAAATGAGAAGGATGCCCAGGGCTGCTCACCCATGTGGACGCCACCCAAGTTCAATTTGGTAGCTCAGTCTCTGCCCCGGACAGCTCCCGACCTGCTCACACAGAGCCGTCCTGCTGGTGCTGGAGTCTGGAGATTGGATTTGCATTTTGGTGATTGAGAGGAGGTCATCAGTTCAGTGACATGTGTTTTTACAGAAGATGCACATGGCGCCTTCTTGAAGAGGAAGCATCTAAGCTCATCCCTCCCTGTGGTTTAATTGCCTCCTGTGCAGAATCGTGCCGTCCCTCAGAGGAACTACGATTAAGCCGTGAATTCTCCATGAATTAAACGTCAGAATGAAATCCCCGAGAGGCAGGAGGAAATTTCTCCTGAGTGAGAGCTGAATCCTTAACAAGTGAAGAAACTGGTTTCCGCTCCCAGGGCCCCTGGCTCCCGCCCTGTGTGACCACGTCTCTGCCGAATGTGGAGTGTCCCAGTTCAGTGTAAAACCTCCAGCTCCTTCCACACAGCAGTGTGACTTTGTCACAGGTTAGCAAAGTAGTTGATTGTTTTAAAACACTGTTTTGGTATTTTCTACCTCTTAATAAGCACCGTCTTTTAGATCTTGTATGAAAAGTTGGTCCGTCTGCCTTAGAGACAAACATAGAGGGCTGACATCTTCCCCAGTGTTGTGCCTGGTGCAGCTTTCAATGTCGTACCCCCGCCCACACTTCTTACGTGTGCCCCCCTTCTGCAAGTTTTGCAGCCGACCCCAATAATGCGGATCATAACCACCGAAGGGGGACCCTTGTCTTTGTAAATGTGTCATTTCAAATGACAGGAATAGAATTTGTGCAGTAGTTCCATTGTGTCACCAAAGCAGTTCCGACTTTGGCCCAGATTACATGAAAACCAAAGCCTAGTTTTTAAGCCTTTTATTCTAATGTCCATAATGATTCCGTGGAGTATGAAATAAAATGATGTGGTAAAAAAGGTTTCTCCCAGAAACATTTTTTAGATATTTATGTAGTAGCTTGGAGTGTGTAGAATACTATGAATAAAAAGTAGAATAAGTGGCAGAAAAAAGAACATATGATTTTCCAGTGTCGCACCAAGTCAGCAGTTGGACCGTGTTACATTTTCTAAGTGGAGAGGCATCTGCGAGTGACTAGCATTTTAAAAACAAAAAACGACTCATAAGTATTGCACCCACCCATCCCGTGTCGTGAAGATGTCAGCGGGAACGCGACGCGAATGGCATTGCCGTTTCTGAGCAGTTAAATGGCCACACTCTTCGGTGGGTGCTTTGTTCTTTTCCTTTCAAGCGTGAATCCAAACTCTCCCAGACGGAAGGCGTGGGCTGCAGATTTCAGGTCCGAGGGGAAAACAGATGTAGCAGTCACAGGGTGAAGGTAAATGTGGACTTGCAGTCACATTGACTATGAAAGTGGCCTGCTCCAGAAGCTACTCGAAAAAGGAAAAAACAAAGCATGCAGTCTGCACGGATGCGGGTTTGTGTTGCGTATTTGGACATACTTTGTCTCAATGCTGTTGTTTTAACTGATATTATGCTTTATTTTGGAATCACAAGGTTAAATGGACCAAATAGCATCCTTGTAGTCATCTTATTTGAGATGGGGATGGGGCAGAGTTACAATATGATGCAGAACTAACTGTACAGATTTTAAAGTCTTGTCAGTACCAGCATCTCTCAGGGCCTTTCCTGAAGTTTGAACAGCTTGGGGACACCTCCTGACATTATCATCTTAAAACTGCGTTGAGGGGGAAATGGCTTCTTTTCCCCCCCTTTAGTCCCTATTCTCAAAAGCACTCACTCGCCCTAACCGGTTTGGCTCAGTGGATAGAGCATCAGCCTGCGGACTGAAAGATCCCAGGTTCGATTCTGGGCAAGGGCATGTACCTTGGTTTTGGGCACATTTCCAGTGGGAGATGTGTAGGGGGCAGCTGATCGATGTTTCTCTCTCCTCGATGTTTCTAACTCTCTATCCCTCTCCCTTCCTCTCTGTAAAAAATCAATAAAATATATTTTTTAAAAAAACATACTTTCCCACCTAATTCGTAGTTCTGTGGCATTTTATATTTTTAAGATGAAGAAAACAGAAACATGGCATTGTTTGAAGAGGATTGAGGTAAAAATTGAGTTTTCCAGACATTGAATCCCCTGATTAAATAATGCCAAACGCTGCACCGTTTGAGACCCTCGCTGTAGCTTGCATTTTATTCCTGGTTATTCCATGCCAAGTTTATGGAGAATTACACAGATACTTTTGGAAATGGGACTTTTTGCAGCCCGCCACATCACACATCACGTGTCCTGTGGCCACTATTCACCTCCTCCCACCCCCAAGCTGCAGGAGATCCATCCGGACCCATTGAGGAGGAGCCCACGGGCTCCAGTGCGGCCAGGCAGCCCATCCTAGGTCAGTATTTCCCCAAGTCAACTGTACTGACCCCTTCCCGGAGCCAGGCTAGGTCTGGCACTAATTAAACAGTTCACTGTAGGACAGCAATCCCGTCATCACGTCCCAGAATGCCCTCCTGTGGGACTCTCTGGGAGAGAAAAAATAAAGCAATTTTTCAAAGGTTTTCTTCATTTAGGCTGCTGCCTTTTTCAGATCCTGCTTCTCATTACTTCCCGTAAGTCATTGGCTTGGGCTTAGAGCACTGCCCTTCGGCTGTGTCTTCGGGTTTATGATGAGTGGTCTTGTTCTACTACCACCAGTGTCAACCGAGAAAGAAAACTGACAAATGACCGAGTTTTCGTTTGCCTGTCGCACTTGCCGCAGGTCCGCTGCACATCCCATGACTCCCACGTGCCGCTCAGCTGCCATGGCGTCTCCTCAGACCTTGGTGATGCAGGAGCAGTAAGAAGTGGTTCTTAACGACCTCAGGAGTAACGGTTCCAATCATTGGCATCATTTACCTGAATGTCCTTAATTTCTATATGAACGCCGGCATACATCTATTTTTGCTACCAGACGAAGGCTGTTTTCGTGCGCTCAGTTTTCCTCTGTCGTAGTCACGTTAGTGCTTGTCTGTATTGTTCTGCATTGAAAATATGTATCATACGTGTCTGCAAGTCGTGACAGGCTGCAGTGCAGACCACTTTTAGAGACTCTGGCTGGAGGGAATGCCATGAACAGAAGTTACTCACTGATTGTGTTCCAGGTAATTCGTGATCTGCCTCTGTGACCCTCTGAGGAGTCTATTTCTTTAATGGATATTTGTACATCTTCCATCGAACCACTTACAAGATTATATTGTGTTTAAATCCCACCTTTCAACTCATCCCCCTGAGGCCTCTCCCCAACACTCCGACTCCCTTGCTTACCCCCCTCCTGTAGCCAGTTGACGGAATAAACACCATGGGAAAGGCCACTGGTCTTTGTCTTTCCAGGTTGGTGTCCACACGTGGCTGCCAAAAGGGGACGGGGCAAGGCTCCAGCCTCGGCTCTTGAGTGGAAGAAGTACACCAGATTCCTACAGGGATGGGGGTTGGAAGTATGAACGTCCTGGGCGTAAAGACACTTGGGAACTTCTGGTGCTGACATTTCCAAGGTGAACTACACATGTAGGTCCCCCCGGGTCCCCTAGCACCGGGGACCGTAGGCAGCTCAAGTCCCTTTACCCCGGGGTGTTATGGGAACAGCATCATTTTATGTCTGTCCTAACAGGAAAAGGGAAAATGCTGACTATTCATACCAATGTAATGGCTCTTAGGACTGGCTGACTCATCTCCTCCCCGACCTAAGCTTGTCTCCTGCAAAAGCCAGGAGCACAGCCGTCACTAACGTTCCATTGGGTCTGTTTGTGATGTTACACAGCCCATCTCTGCATCCCTAAAGCGCCTAAGAGGCAGCCAAAAGCCATTCGTGAAATTTGATTGGCTTAAAAGGGGGAAAAACACAAGCTATAAAAGAAATTTTGAGGGCAATGAATGAATGTGCATATAAACATGATGAAATTGTTGCTAATTTCCACATACTTATTGTGATATTGCCTGTTGATCAGAGTTAAATCTGTCATCAAAGGAAGGCCATTTCCCATTCAAAATAATGCACATGAACACTGAAGGGAACCCTAAAAGGCAACCCCAGCATATTTTAACAGTTTGGCCATCGTAGGAACAGGTATTAAAGTGCCCTAAGGTGTCACTTGAGGAGGCAGTGCTATTTCGAGGTACAAGTTCCGGGTCGTTAGTCATACCAATGAAATACCAGCATTAACATAGTTGATGTCCACCAGTGACCAGCAAATCAGGACATTGCCCTGGTGTCTTATTACTGACATATTAGTGGGGGTCCCTGCAGGAGATTCCAACACCTGTTGGAGTTCAGGAGCCTTAAATGAAGGGGCTACCAGCTGGCCGAGATGAGCAGGTTTAAGGCACATGAACATCAGCTGGAGGTTATTGCTGCCCAGCAGTGGCTGGGGCTCCGAGGAGAGAAGGGCCAGCACCAGGAGCTGGAGGACAAATGACCTCTGCTGAGAGGTCATGAGAACTACCCCAAGTTCGTCTCCTTGGCCTCCATTCTCCCAGGTGTCTGAACCCAAGTGAGTCCGGGGGTCCCCCACCCACACTGACCCCAGTTCTTGGAGCTCAGACCTCAGGCAGGGGGAGGACCCAGGAAAACAGAAAACCTTGTACTCACCAGATTCGTTCATGTCTGTGCTTTCAGAGAAATTTCAGTAAGTAAATGGGCATAAGAGCCTTTTTAAATAAAGGTTTGTTGTGTTTTGAGTTGTTTTTTTGGGAAAGGATAAAATTTGTTATAAATTATTTTTACTTCCAGTTATCTTACCAAGGATGAATTATGGGTAACTGCTTTAAAAAAATTCTTTGGTTCTCCATGTGATTGTTGTAACATTTTTAATGAACTACGGACAGCCCTCTTCTTTATTAAATGCCATAAGTTAAACAGGAGACTAGGAAAGATATATCAACTTCACATTTGGCTAGCATCCTGGGGTAATTTTGTGTGTATGCACGTGTGCGTGCGTGCGTGCGTGCTCATAGACACATACACACACACACAGTTCACTCAGTGGTTCAGCCCAGACAGCCCCATGTAGACTGTTGACTAGCATTTGCTCACTGCTGAGCTGGGACACCCCCTTCTCATTTCATGACTGTTCTAGAACTTAAAAACTGACAGGTTGGCAGCAATTTTGTTTTGTTTTGTTTTGTTTTTATAAAAATGTGTATTTGCGATTGCACTGGTTTTGAGATGTGAAGACAAGGGCCTTGTCACCTCCCTTCCCTGTGACACCTCGTGAGTTCTTTAGAAGGGGCAGGGGACAGCCAGCAGCAACTATGATGGGTTCTTTGAAAAATATTTACTGAGTCAGGAATGGTCCAGACCCTGGGAAGCAGGGGGGTCAGTCAACAAGCACCGTGTGGTAAGAAGACTCCATCACATTCAAGTTATGGGGGAGAAGTGACGGGCTGGCCCTGGCCAGGTGGCTTGCTTGGTTGGAGCGTTGTCCCATGTACCAAAAGTTCTCTATGCTGGAGAACTTGAGATCACTCCAGGATCTCAAGATGAGGTGGCAATGTTCTTTAGTCCGTCAACAAATATTCATGAACCCCAAACATGTGTCTTCAGGGAGCTTCCCTACCCTAGGGGATTCTTTCCTAGTTTCTCCTGACGATGGGAACGTCGGCTGTATGGGAGAATTACATTGCATGCTGAGAAAACGCTGTCAACTCTGAGTCATTGTGTTTTTGTGGAATCAAAGTTATTCAAGAGGGAGCAGTTGCTGCAAGCCTCTGGTATGGTCCTTTGCTTGCACACATTCATCCCGCCAACAGTGCGTGCAAGGAGTACAGGAATGAAAGCGAGAAACTCAAGTTTCTGTTCTCCTGGAGCTTAGTGCCTAGTGGGACAGAGGGTGGGGGGTACGGACAATGGACTCACAGACACAGGTCTGGTGGAGGTGTTGTGGAGATGAATGCTCAAGCACTCGGCAGGGAAGACTAGAGGATGCTGCTCTATGGTCGATAGAGTGGGGAGGGAGGGTTTTACCACCTAAGACTTGAAGGGACTTGAAGAAAATGAGAAGGAAGAGCGGGAAGAGCAAACACAAACCTGCAGCAAGGGTGCGTCTGGTGAGCTTAGAAGCAGGGCCTGTGGGTGCGGCAGCACGGGCAGAAGTAAATGCAAATTAGGAAGGAACCTGCAGCCAGAGGATTTGGTTTTTACTCAGAGTGCGGCTAAGTCAATAAGAGGATTGGAATAGAGGAATGACAGGTCTTGCTTTATGGGTTTAAAGGGCCTTCTGGCTGCCTGGTGCAAACTGGGGGGCACAGGCAAAACCAGGCAACCCAGGTTGAAGGTGATCAGACTCATCCAGAGAGAGAGGGTGACGGTTTGGACCAGAGTAGAAGTGGTGGAGGTAGCGGGAAGCAAAAAGAGACTGGAAATACTTTGAAGGTAGAATCAACAGGGGAGGTTGATGGGTTGGATTTGGGAGGCGGGAGGAGAGAAGTCAAGGATGACTCCAAGGCCTATGGCCTGAGCTACTAGGAGGCTGGAGCAGCCATGACTGAGAGAAGGAAGACTGAACGGGACAGATTTCTGTGCTCAAGTGAAAACCTAGCTGGTGATGTTTCCCGAGAGGTGCTCTTAGGTAGGCGGCTGGATATGCGCTGTAGTAAAGGGTAAGGCAGTAGGCTTGGGTTGCTCAAACCCTGCACATTTGAATGAAAAAAATAAAGGCTGACTTTTGACTATTTCCTGGGAGATACCTTCCAAGCCTTTGGAATCTTGCTCCTGACAAAAGTGGTTTTTGTATATTTGGAACCTTGTGCCATGCCAGATAGTTTATGCTAAAAAAGTGATCTAATGGGGGCTCTGGGCCACGCTGTGTCACTGCCGCCCAGATGGTGCTCCATGGCTCTGTGACCAGCCCTGGACACCGAGGCTTCCCTGGTTAACAATACTCTACATGTTGTCATATCATTGCAGAAAAATTCTCCTCTGTCTCCCTCATCCCTTCATCCTCACGGTCATGGGGCAGAGTCCTGCTCAGCCTGCCTGGAAGGTGCCCTTCCTCAGCCCCACGGCCCCTCACCAGTTCTTGCCCAGCTGACTGGAGCCCTGTCTGCAGTCCTGACGCCTTTCCATCCAAACTCTAGGCTGCAGCCAGGGTGACTTTCCCAAGCCCTGGTCATGTCATTAATCTTGTTTGAATCCTCCTCAGCTCAAAACACCTCACCCTGGCATGCATGTACCGCGGCCATCGAAGCCCAACCTTTGCAGGCAGACTTGGTTGTCAGTTTCCCCAGCTCTAAATTGGATTAACCCCCAACAGTATTGTGAGGATCACTGGTGCTGCCATGTGCCGAGTGTCCACTCTGTGCCAATCACTAGTCCAAGGCTCCCTTAACATTCCTACTTCCCCCAGGAGGAAATTGAGACCTAGCTTGGGCAAGTGGCTCCCAGGCACAGTCTCGTACCTGATAAACCAGGATCAGATGCTCTCAGCTCTTAAGCCAGCAGCTCTCAGAGGGTAGTCTGGGCATCCCTGGGTCCCTCCACACCCACCGAAGGGTAGGGCAAGGTCTAAAATACTCTCATAACAATATTAAGACACTGTTTGCCCTTTTCGTTGTTTCACAAGTGCACAGCGAGTGTTCCAGAAGCTCCATGACAAGTGAGAGGGCAGGTTATTGTGGAAGTGGGCGTGAGACTCCAGATGTCTTCCTTTAAGCCGGTCTTTAATGTCCTTTGTAAACCCATTAAGCCACGCTGTTCTTCCCTCTAACATTTTTGTTTTGGAAGCCATAGTTATGTTTATTTAACTATGTTTTTATGTCAACATAGAAAGAGTTTGTTTTCAATATTTTAAATGCAGTCATCTTTTTCAATTTCTCAGTTAGACTTTCTACTACAGTGAATGTCCACAGATACAACTTACATAAAATAAAGTTCTCTGGGGTTGTCTATAATTTTTATGATCATAAAGTTTTTTTAAGAGTGTATTTGATCTTAAAAAATAGTGTGAGCCCTATTATCTGTAATAATTTAGACCCGACATGCTTTCCAAAGAGATTTGTGCATCTAAGAGATACACATCTATGTAAACACAGGAAAATTTAAGACCAAAAGAGACCAGGACCATGACAAAAAAGCAAGGAGATAGTACAAAGAACAAGGGGAAGTGTGAGTAAGGCATTTGAGCCTTCTGGTAAACCCTGTTGGGCGGAGTCAGTTGTCCATAGTTTACAGAGGGAGTTATCCCAACTCAGAAGGGGAGTGTTAGATCTGAGGAAGCATTTCTTCCAGGGCACGTTTGCATCTCTGCATATGTAAGCGCCTGGCTCTGCAAAACCCAAGGGCCGTACCATCAATATTCCTGAAGGCACAGAAAGGGGCGCCAGAGAGGGAACTATGTGGACAAATTACAACATGATCATGACACATATTAGTCTCAAAGGTCCCTTAAATGTGCCTAATGTATCCGAAGCCAAGAGTCTCCATAAACATGAAAATAAGAGCGGATTACAAATCAGTAAATGGAAGAACAACATGAACGACCATCTAATATGAACACAATTAAAATGAATTTGTCATAAACTATATTAAAAGGAAGGCCACGGATACGTGGATTTATGACTTGCACTAAAATGTGAAACAGTAATAATAACACTTTATCTTAAGCTCTCAAATTCATTTTTTCCAACACGTTACACTTGAGATGTCTAGGCTATATAACTTGAGATGTCTAAATCATAAAACAGAATTATAGGCAGTGATTTAAACAGTGACGTAAAACTAAACACGTAGTCTGTTTACACCCAAGAGTTTATAGGTGTCTGAACAGAATTGAGTGCATGAAGAAAATAAGATGAAATAACTTTTTTATTGATGTTGATGAGTTTCCAGGAGATTACAGACAGACTCTTCAGGGATGGAGGTGGGGAAAAGGGAAGCTTGCTCTGTTACTGAGTGCTGGCTTGCATATCTCCTGCGCCTACTGCCTACCACACAGGGAAGGCAGCCCGGGGTTCAAGAGCATAGAGTCTCATAACAATGCCATCCCATAACTTAACCAGTACCCACTACCCACTCCATCATTGTAGGTCCTTGAATGTTACTGGACATTTCATTGTTTGAAATAGCCCAAGTCCCATTTAAAAAAAAATTAAACTTAATTTTAAAAAAAGAAAGAAAGAAACCAAGTGCCTGGCAACTAGGTTCTTCATCTCTTAAGTCAGGTCTCATCTCATGGGCTTCTTTATAAATAAAAACATCTTTTTAAGTTGCAGTGACCTGGATTTCTGAAAAATTACTGAACCATATGACATCCATTTCTGAAATCCCAAAACCTTTTGCAAATCTACAAAACAAGTTAGTCATGGAAACATCCAGAAGAAAATCAACAGCTCTTATTTATTAGGCACCAAATATATAGCAGGCACTGTGCCAACTGCTTATCCTGCAACTGGTATAGACAAAAGATCTACGTGGTGACTCCACATGGTCATGTAAAGTCCTCTCCAGGCTGCTCTCAGCCTCCAGTCTCCATCCGTCACTGCTGCCCCAAGCTCTGCAGTGCTCCTTCCAGCTCGGAGTGTGCTCTCCCCCAGCCCAGTCCTCACCAGCTCTCTGTCCCCTAGGTCCCGGCACAGAACCCCCTCTCCAGTGCTCCTAGGTTTGAGGTCCACAGCCCTGCATTTGAGCTTCTGACCCAGAATTTGAAGTTTGAAGTGATCTGAGAGATTGAGGTTGGGAAATAAGTAATGTCCAAACCTGTAGAGAATTGTTATGAGTATTTGAGCCAAACTAACAACTGCCTGGAAGCAAAAATCTCAGTAGACTGAGCAAATGCTCAGGAGAATGGCCGTTTTCCAGCTTACTTTATACATCAGAATAAAAGGAGACGTAAGGAGCGTTTCATAAGCTCCATCGGTGGTAGATTCAGGGGATGGGAGGAAGCAAAGCAGGGAAATCTCTGGGATTGGATACAAAGACAAAGTAGAGAAACATATTTCTTTTACATTGTTGGGTACACGACAATTAATAATAAATATTTACAGCACATAGAGATGGTATCTGGAACAAATACCAATGAGGTGTTCTGTGGTCTTTTTTCTTTTTTAAATTGTTATTTATTTGCTGGAGAGGGAGAGAGAGAGAGAGAGAGAGAGAGAGAGAGAGAGAGAGAGAGAGAGAGAGATTGTTCCACTTGCTTATGAATTCATTGGTTGGCTCTAGTGGGTGCCCTTACTGGAGACTGAATCTGCAACCCTGGCATATCTGGATGGCACTCTAACCAACTGGGCTACCCGGCCAGGGCAGGTGTCCTGTGGCCTTGTGCTCAGGTCGGCCGTTGTGCCCTGAGGGACTAAAACAGATTATTCTGACAGGTGTGTTGTTTTAGGTGCAAAAACACAATAGGCTCACTTACGGTAAAAATTGAGCTTTGTCAAGGAAGCTACAGGGATAGGCCAAGGATGCACTACCCACCATGACCTGATTTTTCTTAGGAATTTTTAGGTTCAGACCTTCCTACGTGGTTACTTTTCGTCTCTGAGTTTGTAAGGCCTGCCACGGGAACCTCCCCTGAGCTTATCAGGTTTAGTCTGCGGCCCCTTTTTCATCCACAGAGTTCAACGTTCAGTCTTCAGATAGAACACATGGGACCAGGGAGGTGGCGGGACCGTGCTGGCCACGAGGCTGGCCTGATCTCCTGCTGCTTCCACTACCCACTTTAATCTCTTTTGCTCCCGGTGACACTTGATCATTTATTGATGGGTGAGAACCGACACATTGGAGGGTCTATATGATCTGTAGCAACAGCCAGATGGTGCTTAATAAAATATTAATAAAGCAAACGCAGATGGCATTCCTAACATATCATACAAACAGGCCTGAGGGCCAACAGCAGCAATTTTTTCTGGACCTGTTAATAATGGACTTTATCAGACAAGACATAAAAGAGGAAATCAGCCTCTAAATTGTGATCTGAGAAAATGTTTTGGTTTTTGTAGGTATTTTGAATAAAGGAAGATTTTAAATGTAATTTGATCCCAATGACAAAGCTTTAATCGAGGCAGGAGGGAGGTCCGACAACTTCCTCAATCCAGCCCCAAACCAGGCTGCCCCATTTCCCCACTGCCCTAGGAAAGGAGAATTCTAGGTGACATACAAAAAGATATATTTAAATGTCAGCACGACTGAAATTAGTAAGCTAAACTGCAGGGGCAGTTGTACGAGTGACTATTCCAGGGAACTTTTAAAAACAAAAGGACTAACAACCCGCTTTGAGTGAGTAAATATTCATTGACCTGAAGTGAAAAATTGGACTTTCTGAATTGCATTTAAACGTTTGACTTCCTCACAAAATTCACCTGCCAGGGAGGAATCAAAAGTTAAGGCCTGGACTCAGATGTGAGGTTAAATCCTGGTCCCAGCAGTGCTAGACGAGTAGGGTGCCTCAAGATTTAGTGTTTTTCTTCTGTAAAACAGAGATTATTACACTCTAGAGTTGTGCAAAGACCCAACAAAACCATGCTGGACACAAAGTAAGCATCAAAAATGTAGCCATACTCTGAATCTGCTACCCACTGTTGTAAGCTGACAGGAGCAGAGTTGTGAAATAATTAGCGATTTCCTCTTTGTAATCCTTCCATCTTTCCGCTTCCCGATCAAACCCTACTATTCAGCACCGACCTGTGTCAACATTTATGCCTTCGTGTGCTTGTTGGTTGCAGTGTGCCTTCCCGTGGGGATATTGACATTTTGAGCCGATGTCTGATTCTGGAAGATGAGGCTAATCCTTGCTGGAGGGAGTGTCTGGCATTACCCTGTGGGGGCAGGGTTTGGGGTGAGAGCCAGAGGACCAGGGACACCAAGATCCGAGGACAGGAGAAGATGATGCCTCAACTCAAGCGGAGAGAGCATATGCCCCTCCTCTACCTTCTTGTTTTGCTCAGGCCCTGAAGGGATTGGAGGGTGGACTGCCTGGGCGAGGGTGTCTTCTTTACTCGGCCTACAGATTCAACTGCTAATCTATTTCCAGAAACACCCAGATGTGATGGCTCCCCAGCTCCCCGGTCATCCATTAGTCCAGAGAAGTTGATGCATACACTGAACTAGCGCGTGTTGATGTTTTCAATATGAGCACATTAGCGCAGGAAGAGGACTTGACTTTCAGAAAGCAGGCTCCTGGAACTGTGAAGTTCCTGTGCACCCAGTTCCCATGGCTGTCCAGATTGCTCAGAGAAACCCACCTTCTCACCGACCTTCTCACCGGCAGGCACAGTTGTTCTCATGGGAAAAATGACGCTCGAAGATTTCGAAGTATACTAAAAGAAAAAAGGGCCCTGGCCAGGTGGCTTGTTGGTTGGAGCATCGTCCAGTACACCAAAAGGATGCGGGTTCGATCCCCGGTCAGGGCACATACCTAGGTTGCAGGTTTGATCCCCGGTCAGGACATGTAAAGGAGGCAATGAACCGATGTTTCTCTCCCACATCTCTCTCTCTCTCTCTCTCTCTCTCTCTCCCTTCTCTCTCCCTCCCTCCCCCCTCTTCTCTCCTGTCTTTCCTCTCTCCCCCTTCTTCCTCCCCCTCTCCCTTTCCCTGTCTTTCTCTCCTCTCTCTCTCCCTTCCTTTCTCTATAAAAACCAGTGAAAACAAAACATATCCTCGGGTGAGCATTAAAAAGAAAAAATCCATCTGTACCAATATTTTGAAGCAAATTGAACTCTCTCAGGTGCCCAGAGGTGATGGGGACTTCACTTCCTGAGCTGTTTGCTCACAGGGTTTAGGCTACATATTAGTTGCACTGGTGCTTGCTTTTTAAAAAAATTTTTTTTAAGTATTACATATGTCTCCCTTTTCCCAGATTGATACCCCCTGGCCACTCCCCCCCCCCCCAGGACAAGCCCCCACCTTTCCAGTGTCTGTGTCCATTGCTTATGCTAATATGCATGCATACAAGTCCTTTGGTTGATCTCTAAACACCCTCTCTCCCCTGCCTTCTCTCTGAGGTTGGACGATCTGTTCAGAGGTATCTTGTCTCTGGATCTATTTTTGTTCATCAGTTTATGTTGTTCATTTTATCCCAAATCTGAGTAAGATCATGTGATATTTATCTTTCTCTGGCTTATTTTGCTTAGCATAATGCTCTCCAGTTACATCCATGTTGTTGCAAATGGTAAAAGTACCTTCTTTTTTTTACAGCTGCATAGTATTCCATTGTGTAGATGTACCACAGTTTTTTAGTCCTCTCTCATCTACTGATGGGCACTTAGGCTGTTTCCAGATCTTAGCTATGGTAAATTGTGCTGCTGTGAACACAGGAGTGCATATATCCTTTCTGATTGGTGTTTCTAGTTTCTTGGGATATATTCCTAGAAGTGGGATCACTGTGTCAAATGGGAGTTCTATTTTTAACTTTTTGAGGAAACTCCATACTGATCTCCATGGTGGCTGCACCAGTCTGCATTTCTACCAGCAGTGCAGAAGGATTCCTTTTTCTCCGCATCCTCTCCAGCACTTGTCACTTGTTGATTTGTCGATGATAGCCATTCTGAAAGGTGTGAGATGGTACCGGATTATCGTTTTGATTTGCATCTCTCAGATGATTAGTGACTTTGAGCATGTTTTCATACGTCTTTCGGCCTCTGTATGTCTTTTGAAAAGTGTCTGTTTAGGTCTGTTGCCCATTTTTTTTATTGGATTGTTTATCTTCCCTTTGTTAAGTTGTATGAGTTCCCTGTAAATGTTGGAGACTGGCCCTTATTGGATATAACATTGGTAAATATGTTCTCCCATGCAGTGGGCTTTCTTGTTGTTTTGCTGATGGTTTCTTTTGCTGTGCAGAAGCGTTTTATTTTGATGTAGTCCCATTTGTTTATTTTCTCCTTAGTTACACTGGTGCTTTTCACAATCAAGTCAATTGGCATCTTGGCATTGAGTCAGATGCCAAAATAATTTTTCTTGCCAAATTGCTTTTTTCCATTGCAATTAGCCTTTTTAAGACCTTACCAAACAACAAATGTGTACACAAGTCCCACTCTCCCCAAACAATTAAAACTCAGCTAAGAAGTTTTATCTGTTATAATTCTTATTGATGAAAATACCATCTTCACTCTATTACCTGTTTTTCCATGTATTCTTAGATATCCTCTAAACCAGGTATAGGATTAAGAGAGATTTAATTTTGAATAGTGTGTGTTCTCTAATCCAAAAATAAATTATTTAAGCTAAAAACAGGGTAGCTGTCAGAGTTTCCTTAATTAGGATTCTTATAAAAGCCCTGAGCTTGGCCAACACCTTTTGTCTTCTTCTTCTTCTTTTTAATTATATTGTTATTAATTTTAGAGAGGAATGGAGAGGGAGAGATAGAAACATCAATGATGAGAGAGAACAATTAATCGGCTGCCTCCTGCACGCCTCCCACTGGGGATTGAGCCTGCAACCTGAGCATGTGCTCTTGACCAGAATCAAACCTGGAATCCTTCAGTGTGCAGACCGACTTTCTATACAATGAACCAAACCGGCTAGAGTGAGAGTGAATTTTAATACTAAAGACATAAGTTTGTTGAGTAATTTGCCCACAGCAACTGGGGTGTGGTCTGCAAATGTATTCTTTCTTTTTAGCAGCAAATCCCAGTGGCTCAAGAGGACATACCATGTGGATGTCCTGTCCCTAGACTACTCAAGCTCAGTAAACACCTAAAAAGAACACAACCTCTTTATTTCTTTTTGAGATATAAATGTTCAATTTGGATGATGAGGATAGGCAAGAACTAAAGACAATGGCTAGCTCTTCCATTTATTCCAATGAATTCTAATGGAGGAAGAGGAAATAGGATTTAGACTGTTTTTGATCTATTCGATATTCACCTTATCATATCTACAACTTGGTACTTCTTGAGCAGGACTGCCCCAATAAAGTGAGATGTGATAACAGTTGAAGTTGGAGATGACAAATATGGAGAATTCAACAAATATATGCAGTTTAGTCCGACATCCCCGTATGGTCTCTAAGATTCTGTATGTGGTCAGAGCTGGTTCAACTTTGCTCCACTGTGCCTCAGATTCTGCTTCGTGTCTTTTGAGGGAGAGTAGGTTCAGATCGTCTGGGAACTGGTGGGGGCCATTTTCTTGGCAGCTTGTTGGGCCAACCAGCACTTGTATCTTTTTGTCTTGTCTCCAAGTTCACCACAGACATAGGGACCCTGATAGTGTCAAGTCCATTGACCGTCACCTCACACCAATACTCGCCCCATCGTGTGATGGGCTCTTCCGGTAACTTTAATGCATGTGGTGCTACCACAACACCAAGGTTTTTTAGGAAATGGTGGGCAACTATTTCAGGGTTTAACTCCCATTTGACATTGTACTTCATCCCAACCTCCAGGTGACAGCTTTTCAGAAATTTCACTATCGCCTCACCGGCCTTGGTCTGGATCCTTTCTAACTTTCTTTCTTTTCTTAGCAATTTCTCCTCTTCGAACAACTTCCTGTTTTCAGGGGATGCGTACACGGCCAGTCCTTGACAAAGAAGCCGGTTCCGGCCCAGGGATTTCTTCACTGAAACCAAGTCACAGCGGACGCCCAGCTCCTCCACCAACTGCGTGAGGATGAGCTCCAGGTTGTCTGTGGGCCGGTGCTTCGTGTCCTCCACCAGCCTGTAGATGCAGCTTCCAACCCGCCCCGGCGGGCCAGCGGCACCTGCCACCAGCGCTCCACGATGACCGTGGCCCTGACCATGCCCCGGTGGTGAGAGAGGCCAGGGGCGCCCCGACTCACCCTCGCAGTAGCTGCTCAGCCTTGCCAGGGACTGCCATGGTCCCGGGCTCCGAGGGGGCCAGACCTTTTTGTCTTCTAAAAGCACTTTGAAGTTGAGTGTGCCATTGCTCTTGGAAACCCATTTTATCTTTTATTCAAAGTCTATATTTTCTAGCTTCTCTTGGGGTTAGGGGGACCATGTGACTGGTTTCTGGGCCAAGGAAGATACACTGAAGTGTCTGGTCCATGAAAGTCTCTCTTGAGGGAGCCTCCAGATTCTTCTCTTCTCTCCCTGCCGGAGACGTCTATGCCCAGGCCGCCTTGGCAGCCTTGAGTGGAAATAGCAGCACCTCCATCATCCTGGTTCCTAAGGAAGCAGGGACCACTGCCCTCCATCCCCCCCCCCCCCCCCCCACTCGGGATCTCCGTTCCATTGCTCACTGACGTCCCGGGGCTTAAATACTTTTCCTCCTCCACCATGTTTGATGCTCCAGCCAAGCCTTCCCATGGCCCACGCACGTCCATGGAACTTCTCACCCTTTAACCTTGTTCTTTGTCTGCCTTCTCAGATAGACTCCTGAGCTCTGTGAGGCATGGACCATGTTTCCCTCCCTCACCATTATATCGTCAGTATCTAATATGCTTGGCACATAGTAGGTTTGATAAATGTTTGTTAGATTAACAAAATGGTGGAGGCGTGGCTTTGCCCTTCTCTGTGCTGGGTATAGCAAAATCAGATGCTGAACAATCGTTACGAACAATGACAATGAGATGAGAAGAGCAGGAGCAGCTCTGAATTGCATTGCTCTTGAATGTCTTCACCCACCTGGCACCTGATCATAACTAGTGGTCTTCACTGCAGATCTCCTTAACGCTGGCAACGAAATGCTTCTACATGAACAGTGGACACAAACATAGGAGACTGGACTCTCTTTGTTTTCTCCAAGAGAATGTTATAGAAACAAGTGTGGTAGAGTGAGAAGTCCTGGAAACTCTGCTGTGTTTCCATCGCGAGGTGTAAATGTCCTCTGTCTGCATGGGACCTGCTTCAACAATAGAACGCTGGCTGAGTCACTTGGAAATGGCAAGCAATGCCTTCTTTCTTGGAACCCTCCCCTTTGGAGCCCTGAACCGGGGACTGACCTCCCTGGGACCACCATGATAAAGAGGACACAGGTAGGGGGCCCGCTCAATAACCCCAGCTGAGTGTTGCCTCCCAGCCATTCCTGCCAAGGCCTTGGACGTGGTTGAAGCCATCTTGTCAGGTCACTCAGCTGGCAAGTGGTAGCCTGGATCTGACCCAAATCTGAATAAGCAAAGATCTGTGTATGCTTTCTCCTCCATAGAGGGGGTTCATCTAGGAGTGCAGGTAGTGGCTCAGTATGCTTTTAATTTGCATCTCTCTGATGAATAGTGACTTTGAGCATCTTTTCATATGGTCATCTGTCTGTGCTCTTTGGAGAAATATCTATTAAGGCCCTCTGCCCATTTTTTAATTGGAATGTTTCTTTCAGATGGGTTCTAAACTTACTGGGGCAATCACTTCATAAATTATATAAATGTCCAACCGTTATGCTGCACACCTGAAACTAATATAAGATTGAATATCCACTGTAATTGAAAAAAAAAAAAGAAGAAAAAGAGTGCAGTTCTCTCCAAAAGAACTAGAAGGTGCTTGTGGCAGTGATACAGAGCTGGAGCATTAAAATGGTCATTCATGAAATATACCCCCTTAATCAAGTTTATCAATTTTTGCTGGCCTTTACAACTTGGTTACTCAGGAAGAATCTAGAGATAGAGTAAGGACTATAGGAGCCCCCCCTGGGTGTGTTTCAGAAGTTCTGTAACTTGAAATATCCTATCTAATAAAAGAGTAATATGCAAATTGATCATCACAAGATAGCTTCTGCCATGTGGTCAAAGATGGCCACCACAAGATGGCCAGCAAGGGAGGGCAGTTGGGAGGGACCCAGGCCTGCAGGGGAGGCCAGTTGGGGGGGACCCAGGCCTGCAGGGGAGGCCAGTTGGGGGGGACCCA
>PVJC01033001.1:0-19617 GCA_004026665.1 Murina feae
GAGAGAGAGAGAGAGAGAGAGAGAGAGAGAGAGAGAGAGAGAGAGAGAGAGACTATATACAATGCTCACTTGTTATGCTTCTATCCTGACTTTAGGTCCAAAATCCAGATTAAATCTCATCTATGTGTGAAATATGAACAGCATTGATGATGCTATTTGCAGTGAGGCATCTTGAAATACTAATTTTTATATTTGCTTTTTTTCACTTGTATGAGAATCTTACCACCAGTGACTCAGATGTACCCATGTTACCTCAAAGAGAAGTAGGACTTTTATAGTAAGAATGAATAGAGCAAGTAGTCATTGCAGAATGGTTTGAAGAAAGTATGGCACAGTTTATGCTGTAACAGTTGAACAGTGTAAAAATAGTGGAGAAACAGAATACTTCACATGCATGTTGCATGTAAATAACCAGAGAAGACACCTTTATCTGGGTTAAGAAGGAAGGCAAAGGGAGATAGTAAAGCGGAGCTGGGTGGGAAACACACACACAGTTAGTCAGAGGGAGAGAAATTAAAGGGACTGACCTGGGGGCTGAATAGCCATGTGAAGAGAAGTGTCTTAGGGGAAGACTGCCCATCATCCTTAGAGGCCAGCAGCAGGGAGTCCTGTGGTGGGCAAGTCAACACACTGAGATGGCTTATCACCCAGATAGAGCAGAATGAGTCTGGTGGTGGAGTGGACCTTCCATCTATAGAAACCTGCCCATTGCCCATGGAACTTCCAGCTTAAGAGCTCTGTCAATGACCCAAGAATTTCCTGGGCCCCATCTGGACTGACATTCATAGATTTCTTGAATTGACAAGTAAGAGTCTTCGACACCCAGAGAGGTGGTAATTTTGGCAAAGGAGATCCCCAGCATTAATAATTGGGTAGTACTGGACAGTAGTATATCCTATCCCTGTTGAACATTAAACAGAATTTCTATAAAAATTTTATTTCAAAATTTCATTGCTTTATGAAACTAATTATAAAAGGTCAAATTGAACATAGTTTTGTTGTCTTCATGTGCTTACACTAATAAGAATGAAAATAACATTGCATAAAAATAAAAACCTCTTGAACTTTCATAGCAGCAAATGGTTTTATTTCCAAATCCTTTAGATCCAAAGACCATCTATGTAGGATAAATGAAAATATTCTATATTCAATGCCCAACATTTTTATTTTAAGCCTTTATAAACAGGAAAATGCTCAACCATTATTTTTTTATTATTTCAGCTTAGAATGAGGTTTTCAATAAGGATTGCAGTAACAGTAAATCTGATATTTGTAGTCTCGATTTATTTTTTTGTTTCTATGCTCTCTCAACATGAGTTCTTGTTAACATTTCCTTCATCTGATTTCTCTCTTGTTCTTGGTACTGATGTTTGCTGGGGACTATGTTTTTAGAACCCAGAACGTAATTCTGATTTTCTAAAATGCAGTTCTCCATTTAGATGCAATCTATTTGTTTTTATCTGTTTGATTTTTTTTTTACATGTTCACAATTTTTTGTTGGTTCAACAAATTTTGTAGAATAAGCATGGTGCTCCTTTCCAATCTCATGGTTTCCGAATTGCTTAATTTAACAACAAAAAAAGATTCTGGTAAGTGGCACAAAGCCCACATTCCTAATAGAACCTTAAATGCAATCAATTTATTTTTTTCATAAGCCAAAAGTGCAGATGAGACTGTAGGATATGGATATTAAACTTTAGTCTTCTCCCAAAAATGTATCTGTATTTTCTATGGCTTAGTCTCTGAGTTGGGTATTTATTTATTTAATAAGCAACTACGATACGTTAAACATCAAACTTCAATTATAAGCTGAAAATACTAGTAGAATGGTGAACAAAATATACTAAAGCCTGCACTCTGGTACAGGAGGCAGACTTTAATAAAATAATTATAAAATATTTCCACTTTACCCTGACCCACCTTCTCTCTCTCCTTCTTGACTCCCCTCTCTGCTTTCTTTCCTACCCACAGACCTTCACAGGCTCTTTTTTTTCTACCACCTATTTCCTAGGCTTTTGTACTCAACTCTTACATCCTGCTACTTGGTTGATGGTAGCCATCTGTTGATGGTTGTTTTAATTTGCATCTCTCTGATGATTAGTGACTTAGAGCATTTTTTCATATGTCTCTTGGCCATCTGTATGTCCACTTTGGAGAAGTGTCCATTTAGGTCATTTACTCATTTTTTAATTGTTTGTCTTCCTTTTGTTAAGTTGCATGAGTTCCTTAACAGTATATTTTTTGGAATTTAACCCCTTGTCAAGTGTATCATTTGCAAATATCTTCTTCCCTACAGTGTGCTCCTCTTACAGATTCTGCTGAATTTTACTTCCCACATGATTGGCCATTCTGTATTTTTGCACCAAAACCAACATTATCCTCATATTTCCAATGAGGTTTAAAAGGTTACTGTACTTTGTTGATGTGATAATGCTTTTTTTTTTTTTTACTCCCTCTGCAAAGAGCTAAAATTTACAGAATGAGCTCTTGGCAAGCGAGTCCTCTGGGAGAGTTATGGGACACTGCACCTGTACGACAGGCCCAAGGGCCAGCAGCAGACGTGGTAACATTTCTGGTTGCTTGTTTGCCAGAAACCATTATGCACAGTCTCCTGCCCAGATTACTGAGAGCATGTTGTACAGATCCTAAGGAATTGCCTACTTGTTCCGTATAACCTTAACTGTAGTGATCACAGTGTTAAATATTATGAAATAGTCCTGAAGCTTTATTAATGAACCCATCAGCTAAATTACAATAATCATTAAAACTGCCAGTGAGTGTCAAAATGTTTTGATTATCAAATTCAGAGAGATTAATCATTCTTTCAAATATGCTCTTCTGGCAACCTGATTTTTTTTCTGGTCCAAAATGTCATTTAGTACAACTTCCGTTTCTTTTATTTTGCAAGCTAGTAATTAAATGAAGGACAAGTGGGTAGAGTCAACCTTTGGGGGAATGTTATAAATGATTTAATGATCCATTCTTTAAGCACTAGAAGCTGAATGGCATTTATGATCAGTCTTTGTAGCGAGCATCAGGGAATCGGTTAAAGCAGAAGAACAAAGGTAAAGATAGTTCAGGCAGACACGCATTTCAGAGGTGAGAAGCTCCTGCCATTGAATTATCAATGGCCTCATGCCCAAAAGAAATGAGAATTTTCAAAACATTATAAAATGATAAAAGTCATAAGATGATTGATAAGTTGAAGAAGTAAGAAGATATTGACTGAGAGAGCAGGTTTTGTTATAAAATTAATGAGGACCTCAAGATGTGTTTGACAATGATTGAATTGGGTTATGTAAAGTGACACACCTATCTTGCTGCCTTGCTTCTTTTTTTATCAAAATTGAAACTTAGTAAATTGTATCAGTTTTATTTGCTTCTGATCCATCTCTCACCAT
The DNA here is from genome assembly GCA_004026665.1 of Murina feae. Taxonomy (NCBI): domain Eukaryota; kingdom Metazoa; phylum Chordata; class Mammalia; order Chiroptera; family Vespertilionidae; genus Murina; species Murina feae. Next base: position 3,402 of record PVJC01033001.1, read on the forward strand.
GGCCATAAAACTTGCTACAGTTTTGCCCTTTTTGGTGTCAAAATCTACCTTAAATCCTAATTATCAAAATCGCAAATTCTTCTTTAATTGCCTTCCTGGCTCACCTCTAATAAAATAAGTGATATGTTTAATTAAAAATAATGTTTTTTAGCCATGTATATTTGTCATTTTAAGAAGTTTTAATGAGGTCAATGAACTTATCCAAAAATATGCTTAGAATTCAAAATGTGAATTCATTATTGTGATTCACCTGCTTACCGATTTTAGAAATCAGGAGGTCAAAAGACATATAAGGTTGGAAGATTTTGATCTGTTGACATTGGATAGGTAGGCAAAATAGACATTCTGATTCAGTACTTAGATGAGGAGATGCAGGCTATCCTTTTTGACACACTCAAGATCTTCCCTGGAGGGTCTTGAGTGCTGCTCTCTTTCATGTCAGTGATTACAACTAAGGTCAGTGCATTTCCCCTTTCCCAGCCCTCTCCTCTTTCATCTTTTATTGTTTGCCTTAGACTATCTGCACACAGGACCAGGTGGGAGATGTTGGAGCACTAGTATTGACTATGTTTCCTATGCTGTACTTTACAACTCCATGATTACTTTGTAGCTACCAATTTGTATTTCTCAATCTCTACCTTTTTTTCCACTCAGTCCTCTACTCTCTGGTAACCATCAGTCTGTTGTCTGTATCTATGAGTCTGTTTTAGTTTTGTTTATTCATTTATACTGTTCTTTCTTTAGATTTCACATGTAATTAAAATTACATAGTATTTGTCTCTGTCTGACTTATTTCACTAAGTATAATTCCCTCTAGGTCCATCCATGCTGTCACAGATGGTAATATTTCATTCTTTTTTAATATTATGGGTAATATTTTCTTATATGTATATATCACAGCTTTCTATCTACTCACCTACTGATAGGCATTTGGATTGCTTCCATAATTTGGCTATTGTAAATAATGCTGCAATGAACATTGTGTTGCTTATATTCTTACAAATTATTGTTTTATGTTTCTTCAGATATATACCCATAAAGTAAATCACTAGATCATAAGTTAGTTCCATTTTTAATATTTTGAGAAAACTCTTTACTGTTTTCATATATATACTAGTAGAAATGAAAAGAGTTCATGGGGCCAGATTAACAGAGTCCTCATAGTTATACCTATATAACTTGAAATCTCATATCTAAAGGGAAAAGAAAGAAAAATATTTTATGTGCAATTGGCTGATATTTATTTAGTTATGGAGTCAGTGCTCTCAAAAGATACAGTTACATCATTATGCTATATAATTTATTGTTCAAACCATGAAACATTTTCTAGGACAAAGGCTAATCCAGAGAGAATTCTTGGACAACAGGCATAAATTGGAACTATTATGGAAAAACCTTAGGGTATACACATAAGATCTGTATATATAATAAAAAATCAATACCACAAAAACAGATTTTAAATCCTTATAGTGGACAAAACTGCAAAGCAAATATGAATAATCATAGCTAATTTATATTTCATTGTTACTATGTCCCAGATTCTCATTTAACCCTGGCATTAGCTTTATGAAGTAAGGAGTCATTTTACCAATTGGCAAATTATGGCCCAAAGGGGCTAAAATTTTTATTAAAGTCACAGAGTTATATAACAAAGAGTGAAGCATTAGAAGCTGAATGGCATTTAATGCACACAGTCTTCGTTCAAAGCTCATATTCTGATTAACAACATAGGCTTATCTAGTTCTTCACTAACTATTGAATATTAAGTCTAATAATATATTCAATCATATAGAATAATGAACTAAACAAGCATTCAAAATTTCAAGTAAAAGCCCCTTTTTTAAAGATAACGACTATATTTTTGTCACATTGCGGAAGCGGCTAGTCTAACCACTAAGAACAAGGTATATATACTGAAATTGTCCTTTACTCACTGCCTGCACCAGATCTTGAGCCCAACCCAAGACTTTATGAAGAGTTCCTCTTGATTATTATGCATATAGGGTTTGAGAATATGTTTTCTAGAAGACATAACTAGGAGTAAATTGGTAACATTGGATTTATGTTGTTGTTTGGTTTAATTTTTGCCTTTGTAACCTGTTAATATAGAATTTATCCTAACTAAGCACTGACTAAAATGACTGTCTTTAAGTATTCAAGAAGAATTATCCTAATTTAATCTCATTTAATTAAAAATATCAACTTTTACCCACCAACATACTAGATAATTATGCTTTCCTTCTAAAAAGCATTTTAAAATTTAATATGAATGATGTATAATTTGATACAGAAATTAGAATACTCAGATAAATCATTGTTATGAAATAATTACTATTGACAACATAGAAGAATTGTTCTGATTATATCAGCTGCATTAATAAAGCTAAAGTTATAGATAATGATTTTCTTAGCTGCATTTAGAAAAGCCAGACTATCTAAATTCTGTTAGCACTCAGGGTTATTCATAAGATTTAAAAAATATTAAGTACATATGCCCTTCAGTCAATTTGATTGAACACAGTTTAGTATACTGCGACATATTGTCTTCATTCTTTTAAACAAGGCCAGGCCCTGTTCAAGGCACTAACGACTAGTCAACAAACAAAATGAGTTCACAGCACTATCACTGCTTCCCTAGAGCTTACTGTTTGGTGAGGCTTGTGCTTTCTTGGCCTTACAATGCATCACCCTTTAAAACAAACATTCAGGCGTGTGAAGAAATGGTTTCCTGGTGAAAGAAAGTGATGGCTGTCCATTTCCAGGGAAGCTGTAAGAGAAAGTTCGGGTGGAAAAAGTGTCAACTGATGGACTAGAATAAGTTTTTGTAGGGTAAAGATTAAAAGTAGACCTCCCTGTGTGAGGCAGGGGTCCAGTGAGCTTGCTATCCTCAGGTGGAAAGGTCTGTAGAGGAATGAACCTCCCCTTAGTTTTGAAGGGGCATCTAAGTGGATGATGGCTGGATCCTTTACACTATTTGGATAGACCTTCCAGCCGCCTTGCAAGGAAAAGGGACCTCCAAAAAGAACAGGGTAAGCAATCACTTTAGTGGCAGTTAGAAAGCAGGAGAGAGTACAGTGAGTTTATTTTCTGGAATAAAAGCTCAAACAGAAAACCAATGGGATACCCAGGTACTTCAGCAACAATATACCAGAACACACTAAACTAAATTTGTGTGTCCCCTACATATTATTTCCATTCTGTACTATTACCCAGCAGTGACCATACAGTAGTAAAACCCATCTAACAAAAGTGTCTGTTTGCTTTCCTTTATAGGAGACTAGGAAAGCCCAAGAAAATCAAGTGGTGGTAAGGCAGGTTTAGAGGCGAGAGGAAAACAATTTAGTGCTGCAAGCTCTGCTCATGCTGGGGGAAAAGGAAAAGAAAATAGAATATTAGGAGTTGGCTGATTCTGAAACATGTACACAAGATCGCAGAAGGGAGAGATTCATTTGGCGAACACACAATTCCCATTTAGCATGGGGAAGGAAATAATGTTTCATCATTCATGGAGGCAAAGGGCTGGACAAACTGCATTATAGTAATGCATTTCTCAATCTTTATTACCTAATACACCATAAGTACTTCAAGGGCAGTGATTAAGTCTGATTTTTGTCTTCCCATGGCATAGCATGGTAGTTGACACAAATTAATTACTCGTAAAAGTTGATGCAAAATAAAGGAATTAAATATTTAATTAAGGACTTGAAATCCTCTTACAATTTAGAAAAAATAAAACATTTATATAATTCTTATTATATGATAGGTACTAGAAAAATATGAATCAGTGTCATAGAGGAGTTTGATCAGTCTTATTCAATGTGATATGGAAAATGAGGAAAGGAACCTTTTAGGCAGAGAGACTAGAATTTGCAAAGGTGTAGTTGCAATTCTGAATCATTTGCAGTGGCTTATGTGTAAGAGGGATGAGATGAAGCTGGAAAGTTGTGTTAGGGCCTGATCATGAATAATCTGAATGCCTCGTTAGAAAGAAAGTTTGTAAGAACTGAAACGTCATGCAGGATCTGATTTGTCTTTTGGAAAGTTAGATCTGGCACTAGTTTGAATGAGGGACTAAATGGTTATAAAACTATTAGAACAGTCCAGGAAAAATGGAAAATAAAATCTGAACCAAGAGATGGACAAAAGGCACAAATATGTCATGTGTTTTAGCATATAAAGAAGAAAATAACCCACAACGCATAGCATAATGTGCTAAAGCACTTACTGATGAATCTGAGGTGGAGGATTTAAGAGAGAAAACACTGGAGGATGACCCCGAGGTTTCTGTCTGGGGAACTGACAGAGTTCTCTTTATTGAGAAAAACAGAAGACAGATTGGGCAGGAAAGGCCAGCTGTCAGCAGGGGAACCCGCTCGGTCTGAGGGGCCTGCAGACATTTGATGGAGGTGCCTCAGACAGTGAGCTAGCAAGACCTGCCGCTCTGGGAGGGGCTGGTACTGAGCATGGGCTTGACATGCGTCAGCACAGAATTAAATGAGCCCAAGCTTCTCCGGTGAAAGTGGCCAGAGCTGGAGGGAAGAGGCCTGGAGTGCACTCCGGGGATGTCACCATCCGAAGAGCGGAACTGAAGAGGAGACAGGGCATTGGGAGAGGGGAGGCAGGTGGAATCACCTCACAGAAGACCAGGGGAACCAAATTTTCCTGGGGGATGGAGACAGGATCAAGAAGATGACTGGGCGAGGGAAAAAAGCCATTCATTAGGCAGTTTGGAAGAATCTGATGGCATCATTTCGTGTTGTGCATTGGGCAACCAGATTACAGAATATGGAAAAACCAATGATAAAAGGAAATGGGTGAGCCACCGCACTTAGTGTGAAGAAAGTGCAAGGCAGGGTCTGCAGCTTGAGAAGATGTCAGAATCTTTCTTAATGGCCTTATATGTTTTCAGATTCACCTGGAGATGGGTGTCCCCTATCTCCGGTTCCCTTACCTTCCCATGTGGTCTGGTAACAAGGACTCGGATCTCATCCGCATTGGACATCCCACCAGTTAGGACAGGTATATGGGTTTGAGTATGCAGGGGATATAGATGCTAAGGAAATTGTATTTTTTTCCCCAATTATGGTACCCAAATAGCATCATTCCTCCTAAATTCAAAAGAGCCATTAAATTCTTCACTCAAATATGCAGCAAGCCTCTAACTAGTTTCTTTTCCTTCTTTCTTTCTTTCTTTTCTTTCTTTCTTTCTTTCTTTCTTTCTTTCTTTCTTTCTTTCTTTCTTTCTTTCTTTCTTTTTTTGCCTCTGGACATCTTTCTTTATTTCTATTTTGTTTCCTTAGCCTCTCTCCTTTTATTAGATATTTCCTAAATGTTTGGAAATCCCAACTGGCATTATAAAATTTTTTATGGAAATGAGAAACTTTTTGTGAGTCTTTCCCTGATTCCATTTCCAAAAGCATCTCCTCTTGAAAGATCAGGGGGTTCACCTGGCTGGTGTTGCTCAGTGGTTGAGTGTTTTCCTACGAACCAGGAGGTCATGGTTTGATTCCTTGTGGGGGCACATGCCTGGATTGTGGGCTCCATCGACAGCCGATCAGTGATGCCCTCTCATCATTGATGCGTCTAGCTCTCTCTCTCCCTCCTCCTTCCTTTCTGAAAGCAAACTTTTTTTTTTTTAAGATAAAGGGGTTTACTCTAGAAGCCACATATATTTTAAAGCAACCATAAGAAATATCCAGGAGGGAGAGAGTAAAATTTAAAACTAGTTTGACCTATACTCAGTCTTAAAAATCTCATGAAAATATAAAAACTACTCTCATTCATAGCTACAGTTTATGAAAAAATTTGACATCTATGTTTTAGTATGTAGCTTATTCAGTGTTTGTTCTCAAATAGCTGGAAGTAACAGAAAGTGCTGAGTTACCAACGCAGAACTGTTCTTTTCTGCAGCTGCTGCTGTGCCAGCGTCCCGGCCCCACTTCACCTTTTTAAACACTTGCTCTTACATGACTCTAAGCCAGCCAATGCCTGCTTCACAAAAGGTTCCATATTGCTCGGCCCAAAACACGCGGAGGTGCCTTGCCCTGTGGAGAATCTGACCGATGTGCACTGGAGAGAACAGAGGGCCTCTGTCCTGGCTCTCCCGGCGCTCTGCGTGGTCTCACAGCAGGCATTTAGCCAAGGGAGGAAGGAAGCCTTCCATCCGAGGGTCTTCAAGCCTGCTATTGTTCCCAGTTCTAGAAAAACCACAAACTCATTTATTTGCAAAATGTTTCAAAAATAAAATGGGCTAAGGAAATGAGGTAGATGGAACAGTTAGTAATTTGTCCCTTTCAATCCCCAGTGTTTGTTTCCTCGTGACCTAACAGTTTCAGTGTGCCTTGGGAGAGATTCAGCATGCCAAGGGAAACGGAAGTTCCTGCTGCTCAGTGATCTCTGATTTCTTGCTGAATAGCGTCACCTAGTGGTTATTCTGTTCCTTAATTATTAAAAGGGATGATGGATAATATTTGATTTCCTGTTCTAGTATATTTTACTTTATAACCATGACTTAAGCTGATGTATATTAAAGTATATTTTAAGTATAATAATTTCTCTGGTAGAGCTGTTTATTTACCTATAACCTTATCATTTTTTCTTGAGGCTTATTTTTGTATCTCCCTGAGCACCTAGCACATCACTTTCTAAATAATAGGTGCTGTGTAGAGGTGGTTAAAGGAAACTTTCTTTGTCTGTGTCACCATTTTAATGGCCATCTTCATAGTGATGATTTTTATTTAATCTTCATTTGAGCTTTTACTAGAGTTCAGTGCAACTTATATGTATATGAATGTATAATCATTTCTTAAAAATATAAAACAGTTTCTCTTCTTTTCTTATAAAAATTTTTTAAATTATTTTTTCTTAAATCCTGATTTAAAATATTAATAGCAGACTGATTCCTATTTCTTTATCTTTTCCTTCTTTCAAATTGTAATGTTGCTATCTCTTCCTATACCATATCCTTCCTTTACTTTCCACTTAAGCTAAACCTCTAGTCTGATTTTTTATTAAAGTTACTAGGGGCCCGGTGCATGAAATTTGTGCACTGAGGGGGGGGGTGGTCCTCAGCCCAGCCTGCCCCCTCTCACATATTGGGAGCCCTCAGGGGGTGTCCTACTGACGGCTTAGGCCCGCTCCCTGATCCCCTTGGGGAGCAGGCCTAAGCCTCAGTCTGGCCTCCCTTTGTGGTAGGAGACCAAGCTGATCAGGGGGAGCCACCAGCCTCATCACCCCGCTGCTGCAGCCACAGCCAGTCACCGCAGCCACCAAGGTGTTTTCATCAACACGGACTCCAGTCCCTTCACCATGAAGAAATGACAACTTTCTTTAGGCATTTTTAAGATGTGTCTTTCACAGGATATGATCTTTCTTTCTTTCTTTCTTTCTTTCTTTCTTTCTTTCTTTCTTTCTTTCTTTCTTTCTTTTATCCTCACCTAAGGATATGTTTCCATTGATTTTTAGAGATTGTGGAAGAGATGGGAAAAACAGAGAGAAACATCAAAGTGAGAGGAACACTTTGATTGGTTGCCTCCTGCATATGCCCTGACCTGAGCCCTGGCCAGGGAGAAGCCTGCAACCTAGGTACATGCCCTTGGTCGGAATTGAACCCAGACCCTGCAGTCAGCAGGCTGAGGCATTATGCACTGAGCCAAACTGGCTAGGGCAGGATATGACATTTCTTAGCCCTGCAGCAGCGGACCTTCATTTTCTTTCTCCAGGAGTGTGATGGAAAAACCCTAGATGCCTTTTTGGATTCTTATTACTCAAGTTACTAAGAATATTACCAGTGTCATACAGGGAGCTTAGCCAATGAGCAGTAAGAAAAGGTGTTTCCTCTGTAGTTCACTCCGATCACCAGCTCCACCCCTGCCCTTCCAATCCCAGTTCTACCCCTGCCCAGGCCTGTAACCTCTGACTGAGTCTGCAAGGCCTGGGCAGGGGACCCCCAAGTCCCTCCAATCACCAGCTTCACAGGGCCCAGACCTCTGTGATTACCAGCTCTGATCCTGCCCCCTCACATCGCCAGCTCTGCCCTTGCCCCACTGGCAGCCTCTGGCCAAGGCTGTAGGCCTAGGCAGGGGACCCCCAGACCTCTGCTTTCCTGGCTCCACTGGTGCCCACACCCCTATGATCACAGGTTCTGCTCCTGCTCCTCCGATTGCTGGCTCTGTGGAGCCCAGGCCCCCGCGATCTCCAGCCTTGCCCCTGCCTAGGCCTGAGGCCTCTGGCCGAGGTCTTATGCCTGGGTAGGGGACCCTCATACCCCTCCAATCACTGGCTCTGCCCCTGCCCCGTCCAATCACTGGCTCCACCCTTGCCCATTCCTGAGGCCTCTAGCGAAGGCCTCTGGCCTGGGCAGAGGACCCCCTCTGATCGCCTGTTCTGCCCCTCGGACCCCCTGACTCCCCCATCACCTAACTGGCTAACAGGCCTGACCACTTCAGTGGAGGGGCTGAGCCAGACTAGGTGCTCTATCTTGTGGCTATGGGGGACGGCCATCTTTGTCATGGAGTGATAACTAATTTTCATATTACTCTTTTATTAGATAGAATGCTGAGGCTAGAGCTACCATATTAGCCACCTCTCCTTCATCAGGTTCCTTTTCCCTTTATTTCAAAACACATGGGTTTTTATTGAATTGAAATTTTAAAATATAACAAAAATTGTCCTTAAAACCATAGGCATCATTTTCTTTTTATCAAAGCTCTCTATATAAGGATATTTAGGTATAAGTATTTTTAAACACTGCTTTACTTATGATGGTGTAAGACTGGAAATAACGTAATGGTCCAACTGACAAGGAGACAAATGCCTCCATTTACAGAAATTGGAAGTTATTGAATAGTCATACGATGGAATGTTAAGCACAATTAATACTATTTTAAAACAGAAACTGCTATTAAAGAAAAGAATACAAAAATATAGTCAATAAAGAATCTTATTTTTTGTTTGAAATACATTTTATTGATTTCTTACAGAGAGGAAAGGAGGGATAGAGAGTTAGAAACATCAATGAGAGAGAAACATTGATCAGCTGCCTCCTGCATGCTCCCTACTGGGGATGTACCCACAACCAAGGTACATGCCCTTAACTGGAATCGAACCCCGGACCCTCCAGTCCACAGGCCGACGCTCTATCCACTGAGCCAAACTGGTCAGGGCAAGAATCTTATTTTTTGAAATGTATGTACAACAAAGACCCAGAAAGAAATACACAAAATCTGTACAGAATATGTTATTAATAATAAATCTTTTTATATTTTCCTAACACTTTCCTATGTTGTACTGATTTTTTAAAGAAGATGAATTACTTATATAATAAAATAATAAAATTAACAATTCTACTTCCTCTTTGAGTCATATTAGCATTTAATTCTGAATTAAAAACTATCAGGTCACATATTTTAATTTAAGTTGAACTTCCTCCCACTGCAGAGGCCTTGCTCCGCAAGCAATTGAGGAGGGGGGAGAATTCCCACTGGCTTTGGAGATATGTCCATGTTTTTCTGGGATCCAGTATGTTGATGTACTGGATCAGGAATTTTAAGGGTGGTATTTTTATATACTTTGGGTATATGTTCACAAAACTGGCTCCATTCTATTTGGCCAGGAAGCACAGTGAAGGTGATAATGACCCAGCTTGTAAGTGAACTGATTCACACTCCAACTTTAAGTTTTAGAGGAATACTAATCTATTTCTTAAACTTAAAGCAGTTTCCAAATTGTAATTTTAAAATGGAGAGAGTACAAATGATTTTTTTAAAAACCAAATCTGTAAACTATTCTATAAAATCAGTCTATTACACAGGTTTACAATTAAAAGCTAAGGGAGGCTGTATGTTAGCCACAATATCAGCAAATAAACAAACCTCAAAAAGACTCAGCTCACACTGAAATGGACCTCTGTAAGTTCAGTAGTATTATTACAAAGATCCCAATAGTTCCAATAAATAGCAATTCTTGCCTCATTTTTTTCACTACCTCGAAAAAAGATTTATTTTTGATAATTTTAAAGCTGTTTACTTTGCAAAATAAGTAAAAAGTGTTTTGATATTTTGACCTCTAAAAAATTTAAATTAAAGTTATATTCTTATTGGGTTTTTATTTTCTTATTTAGAAGTCTTAAGGAGATTAAAGTGAAGTTATAATATAGTTAGTTATGCATGCATGTGTCTATTTTTTCCCATTAGACTGTAGCAATTTGGGGAGAAAAAATCATTATTTATTTATATTTGCATAATTCTACATATATAAAAACAGTAATTTACTCACTATAAATGTTCAAATATCTTACAAAATACTTAACCTTCCAATGTAAACTTAAGGCTATTGCAATGAACATCTACCAAAACATGAAAGAATTCATGTATAAAGTAATCTTCTGAAAGTTCTTCAAACTTTTTCATGTATAACATTATCTTAGCCCTAGCTGGTTTGGTTCATTGGATAGAGTGTCAGCCTGTGGACTCAAGGGTTCCAGGTTCGATTCCGGTCAAGGGCATATACCTTGGTTGCAGGCACATCCTCAGTTGGGGGTGTGCAGGAGGCAGCTGATTAATGCTTCTCTCTCATTAATGTTTCTAACTCTCTATCCCTCTCCCTTCCTCTCTGTAAAAAATCAATAAAATATATTTTTTAAAAATATTATCTTAATGTTGCAAATAGAGATTTGGTGTTTAAGAAAAAAAATTATAATTTAATTAGCAATATTCAAATGGCAAGCGAGTACCCAATCATCTGATTTGTAGGAAAAGAAGTTTTTTAGTGGGATTACAAAACAGTCTAATTAATTAGCCCAGGTCATGGGTTTATACAATAGGGGTTTGAAGGCAATTGAAACTTAAAAGAATATGGATTCCTTTAGATAACAAGAAGGAACTTAGCAGGTAAATGTTAGGCTCAAACAGTTAGTCTGGTATAATAGACCCAAGTCACAAAAATTTGTGCACTTAGAGGGGTCCCTCAGCCTGGCCTATGCCCTATCACAGTCTGGGACACCTCAGGAGATGTTCACCTTCTGGCTTAGGCCTGCTCCCCAGGGGAACAGACCTAAGCTGGCAGTCAGACATCCCTCTGGCAGCCTGGGAGCCCTCAGGGGATGTCCACTTGCCAAAGGGGAGCGGGCCTTAGCTGTAGTCATACATCCTTAGTGCTGCTGAGGAGGCAGGAGAAGCACCCACCACCACCGCTCTGTTGGCAGCCATCAGCTGCCTTGTGGCTGAGCAGAGCTCACCCTGTGGGAGCGCACTGATCACCAGGGGGCAGATCCTGCATTGAGCATTTGCCCCATGGTGGTCAGTGTATCATAGTGACCTGTCATTCCCAGTTGTTCTCCTGTTAAGATAAATTTGCATATTATCCTTTTATTATTCAGGATAGAAGCCTGGTGCAAGGGTGTGGGCCAGCTGGTTTGCCCTGAAGGGTGTCCTGGATCAAGGTGAGGGTCCTGCTGGGGTGCCTGGCCAGCCTGGGTGAGGGGCTGATGGCTGTTTGCAGACTGGCCAAGCCTCCCCACGGGGGCCCTCACCCCATGAGGGTGTGGCCAGCCTGGGTGAGGGGTGGAGGGCCGTTTTCAGGCTGGCCATGCCTCCCAGTGACCCACGCTACCAGCCTCTCCTTTTTTTCTTTTTCTCAGTGGATGGGCTGGAAGCAGGTATCTGGGATTTATTTATTTTCCATAATTGAAACTTTGTAGCCTTGAGCAGAGCTGAGGACCAGGCAGGGCAGGCAGGAATCTTGGCTTTCTCCATCACTGAGGACAACCCAAGCCTCCTGCTAGCTCCAGCTCCATGGCTACTGCCATCTTAGTTGGGTTAATTTGCTTACTCACTCCTGATTGACTGGTGGGCATGGCTTGTGGGTGTAGCAGAGTGATGGAGTGATAGTTAATTTGCATATTTCTCTTTTATTAGTGTAGATATATGAAGTTAGTAACCACTAAAGCCTTATCTACACTAATAAAAGAGAAATATGCAAATTGGTGTCACTCCAGTATACCCCAAGCCACACCCATCAACCAATCAGAATGACTATATGCAAATTAACCCAACCAAAATGTCGGCCGGCAGCCACAGAGCTGGAGCAAGCAGGAGGCTTGGTTGCCCCTGCCATGGAGGAAGCCAAGCTTCCCACCTGCCCTGTCCGACTGTGGCCTCCGCTCAAGGCAACAAAGTTTCAATTATGGAAGATAAATAAATCCCAGATACCTACTTCCACCCAGCCTCGCTGGGAGCTTGGGTCAATGAGAGCTGTGGCCAGCCTGCAAACAGTCCTCAGCCCCTCACCCATGCTGGCCACACCTCCATGGGGTGAGAGTCCCTGCTGGGGGGCTTTGCCAACCTGAAAACAGCCCTAAGCCCCTCAACCAAGCTGGCCAGGCACCCCAGAAGGACCCCCCACCCTGATCCAGGACACCCTTCAGGGTAAACCAACTGGCCCCCACCCATGCACCAGGCCTCTATCCAATATAATCCTATATAATAAATGGGTAATATGCAAATTGGCCCTAACAGGAGAACAACTGGGAATGATTGGTCACTATGATATACACTGACCACCAGGGGGCAGATGCTTAATGCAGGAGCTGTCCCCTGGTGGTCAGTGCGCTCCCACAGGGTGAGTTCTGCTCAGCCACAAGCCAGGCTGATGACTGCCAACAGAGCGGTGGTGGTGGGTGCCTCTCCCGCCTCCTTAGCAGTGCTAAGGATGTCTGTCTGCCAGCTTAGGCCCAATCCCCAGGGAGCGGGCCTAAGCCAGGAGGTGGACATCCCCCGAGGTGTCCCAGATTACAAGAGGGCACAGATGGGCTGAGGGGACCCCCCCCCCCAGAGCACAAATTTTTGTGCACTGGGCCTCTAGTATTTTATAAAGTTCTTTCATGCCATTACATATTATCATACTCAAAGACTTGTAGATCAGATATTATTGTCCTGTCCATTTTATTGATAGGAGGAGTTGAATCTCAGAGAAAGTAAATAACTTGCCCAAGCTCATGAATCTGAAACATACATCTATACATCCATTTCCCCCTCCCTGACCAGTTTGGCTCAGTGGATAAAGCATTGGCCTGCAGACTGAAGGGTCCCAGGTTTGATTCTGGTCAAGGGCATGTGCCTTGGTTGTGGGCACAACCCCAGTGGGGGGTGTACAGGAGGCAGCTGATCAATACTTCTCTCTCATCCATGTTTCTAGCTCTCTATCCCTATCCCTTCTTCTCTGTGATAGATCAATAAAATGTATTTTTTTTTAAAGTCCATTTTCCCCTAATTTATGACCACCTAAAGGAAAGTTACTATAAAGAGGACATTTCAGTGCAGGATTGTTACTGCATTCCTAAGAGATAGTCACAACAATCCTCAAGCAAAAAATAGAATGTGCACAGCTGCTCCCCAGTTAAAAATTCAATCTATAATTTCATTAATATGAATGATGAGTACCATCATTCATGTCTGGATATTTGTCAGATGTGAAATTTAGTATACTTACTTAAAATTTGCAATTTCATAGGTATCCTGAGCAACCTTTCCCCTTCTTTTTTATTTCAAAATTGTTTTCATGAAGTTTTTTCTTTAACTTTCTTAGCAAAATTTACTATGCAAAAGGCAGACAAATAATCCTAAGTCCAAAAACCTAAAGTGAGCAAAGCGAATAAAGTCCATCAACATAGTAAATTGGCAGTGGACAAGGACAGTTGAAATTTGGACAATAGGGTCTTTATCTCACAGAGGGCAAGGTTTCAGTGAGAGAAACAGATAAGAGAATTTATGTATGGTCATTTATTTGTTCTCTCAAAGTATAGTACATGAATTCTTCCTAAGTTCCGGGACTATGCTAAAAACTACAATACAAACATGAAAAAGACAAGACCCCTGCCCTCATGAAGTTCCCGGTGTTGAAAAAGTGACCCCCCCCCCCCTTGTGGTTATGGAAATGTGCCCCAGGGCTCACAGAAGGGGGGAAACCAAGTCAGCAACTGGTGAGTGTTGAGTGAGGGATATTGTTAAGAACAGCTGCCCAGAAAAGCTGGTTATAAACTTAAGTCCTTAAGTGAGTAAGAATTTTTTTTATAATGATAAAGCCATTTAAAGCCATGAGTGAAATTATGCAAAAAGTGAAAAAAATGTGATTGGCTCAAAAACAGCTAGTCTTTGAGCCAATCACATTCCAAATTGTTGGAGGTAAAGGTATATTTGGAAAATTAGACTCTGAAGACTAGAGAGTCGGGAAAGGGCAGCCATGACAAGCCTGGCATGCCCCAGTAAGAAGATTTGGAACTTTATACTGAAGGTTGTAGGGCGCTAGTGAAGAACTTGAGACAGTGAAGTTCATGACAATGTAATAGTTTGCAAATGTTACACTAAACTTACATTTTGAAAATAACAAAGGGAATGCTTTTATATCATGTTAACTAAAATATCCAAGTTAAATTATGCACATATGAATTATACATGTTCCCAACATTTTCAAAAAGATCGAACAAAAAAGAAATACATCTAAATGTCAATGACATCTGACTTTTAGTGCTAGGATTATGATGGACTTAACAAACACATATTGTGTACATTTGAATTTAATTATTATTAAAATAGTTCAGATTTCATTGTTCTTTTCTACTGAAAACTAGTATTATGTCTTTATTTCACTATAATGTGTGTTAAAATTCCTACAGTAGACTAATGTTTATTAAAAAGTGGTTCTTATTCATTACAAATTCACACTGAATTTAATGTTTTGTTTGAACTTAGAGTCTATAGTGTCAATGTTATTTTTCTCCAAAGGAATAATAATTTCTGGAGAGAGAAAATTTGGTTCATAGAACTAAAAAGACTATGTTCAAACTAGCATAGGTTTATTTCCAGATGTTGTCCTCAGACAAATTGCTTAATATTCCTGGAAAAGGGCAATTATGATGATGACCCACAGATGTGTGGAGGTTGCAGTGGGTGTAGTAATGGCAACAGGCTGCATGGACAGATTTCAGCAGAATTAGTTTGGATTAATTATATACAATTAATGCTCAGGTTGTGAGACGTGGTTGAACAAACAGTGGAGTTTTACTATTCTTACACATCTGTTGTTTTACTCGCAAACTTATCCTGTAAGTATGGTTTAGATTATGTTCCTCCAAGGACGTTTCTTTTTCTTTTTCTCACTTTCAACTTCTATAGCTCTCCTTCTTTCTAGCTTGACTTCAGCTACACTGACCACCTTGATATTTTTGTTCATGTCAAGACTTTGTACTGCCATTCCCATATTTCTGTAATACTCTTTCTTTAGACTCAGTGGTGAGGATTAAACATGATCCAGGGAACTTGCACTTGAAGCAAGAACTAGAGGGGCTCTGGATGTCGCCATTAGATATGAATGTTTTATGTATAGGAAGAAGGGTATAACATTCAGGGTTTAGTGAATATTTGGATGGCTAAGTACAGAAATATGTCTAGTATTTGCAGACACTGAGGCAAGAATACAAATGCAGTCATCTTACTCTGGGTTTTTGTTGCTTTTTTTAAAAAAAAGACTATTAACTAAAAGATGTTTGTGGAAGGTTGTGTCTCAGATATATATTGCAGTCCCCCTGATCCTGCTTGCCTCTTTGCAATACAACTTCGCCCTTCTTTCAATTAAGTGGTTGAACCTAATAGCCCACCCTTTGATCTGAGCTGATCCTATTATTTGCTTTGGGCACTAGAATATGGTGGTTTCAGGGCCTAGGCTTTAAGAGGCCTTGCAGCTTCACATTTTCACCTTCTTGGAAGTCAGCTGACTTGTAAAAAAGCTCAGGAAAGACTTCTTGATGAGTTTAAAAAAAAAAGACACATGAAAAGAGAAGTCATTTAGAAAAGAAACAAGATGTTCCAGCTGGCAGCCAGCATCAAGGCTCTAAATAAATGAGACCATCGTAGGTCCTCCAGGCCCAGCCTTCACCTTGCAGAACTGTCCTCACAAAAACAATAAAATGATTGTTGTCTGAAACCACAACATTTTGGTATAGTTTTTTAGAGAGCCATAGATAATTGATACCATTTTTTTACTTTGGCAAATATACCTACATAAGGAGCTAAAAGGCTCTTCAAATTTAAATTTTTCTAACTCCTCTGAGTTCTGCATTGGGATTTTCCAGTGCTGAGCAAGCTGGCTCAGACTCTCTCCCCCTCCCTTCCCACCTCCAGCCCTACCTCTACCACAAGTGGCATCATACATGTGTGAAGTT
>PVJC01033002.1:0-19602 GCA_004026665.1 Murina feae
AGCTATGGGGGAAAAAAGAGGAACAACTGTAATAATCTGAACAATAAAGATAAATTTTAAAAAAAAGAAAAGAAAAAAAGAAAGGAAATAACAAATTCACATGTACATATTACAAAACTCAACTGGTTTCTCTGAAGTAAAAAGTAAGGTCGCAAAAAGAGAAACAGGACAACTGTAAATGATGATGTTTATAGCAAATCATGAAGCAATAAAAAATTCTGCATTATTTTCAGAGAACTAATTTCTAAAATCAAAATATTCCTTAAGCATATAATAAAAAGATGTTGGGATTTCTGTACTTTGATAATGTTTGCCATAGTCTGCCCAGGAGGTGCAGCTATAAACTTATCATGCTGATACTAATTAAATAAAATTACCTACTATAGAAAGAACTTTATTTCCAACTGGTTCCACCACTTTGAGCACCTTTAAAGAATGAAAGTTATAAATACATCTTTTATAAAAATAATTTTATAGCATTATATCCCCTGCAAAGCAGAATAAAATGCTTAGGCAAATGATGATCTTTTCTAAGTGTTATTTTAACTTAGTCTAACCTTCATACCAACTGCTATTCAAGAAATAAAATGTCATTTTTACAGAAGGTTTCATAAAACAGTTTGTGAGGTGCGGCCAGAGTGTTTTGGACAGGTTCAAACCTTGGACTACTGAGAGGACACAGTCCTTTCATTGCCAGGCGCAAGTCCCAGCTTGGATGGCAAAGTCCTCCCAGCACAATTATAGCCAACAGCTCTAGTTGTGAGCTTGAGCCTGTGGTCCGAACACGTGGCCCCACGTGCCTGAGTGATACGAGTTCGGGTGCATGTAGTGGAGTGGGACTGAAACTAATGAGAATGTTGTGAACAACTTGATCACGTCCTTACATGGCTTGTGGGCACCGTGGTCACTGTCTTTCTCCATCAGAGGAGCAGTGGCCCACCGAGACCCAGCTTTCATTCTCTTGTCTGTCTTTTTTTAAGCCTTTCATCACCCCCACTCGGAATCACCCTTGGCCGTGCCAGCGCGGCACAACAGTTGTTCATTGTGCAGAAATTAAAAAGTACCTTCAATCTAGAATGTGAAAGATGTATGCAGTTTTAAATCAAACACTTAGGACTGGTTAATTAAAAAACAAAAATCTTATGGTCTAAGTGGCAGGTCTCCAGGAAATTCTTCATCTTCTTAAGGTGAAGAATTTAGAAAATTTGAAGTAAGTTACCAAAACCTCTTACTCTCCCCAAATTTCACAAACCCTACATTACAAAATATTGCCAGAAAGAATAAGATGACAATGTTTCTAGAAAATAAAGACATATTTAAGCCATAATTGAATTCAATCTTAGTTTTGTAGGAAGTAGGTATCAGTCAAATTCAGCTGCAAACACCTGATTGCATCTTTTTTAAAAATATATTTTTACTGATTTCAGAGAGGAAGGGAGAGGGGACAGACAGAAACGTCAATGATGAGAATCATTATTTGCTGCCTCCTGCATGCCATGCCCCCCACCAGGGATCAAGTCCCGCAATCTGAGCAAGTGTTCTGACCGGGAGTCAAACCGGACCTCCTGGTTCATAGGTGGACACTCACCACTGAGCAACACCAGCTGGGCTGACTGCATCTTTATAATCAAATTATTCATCCCAGAAGTATGATGACATTATAAAAACACTTTAGTACTGAACATATGCAATTGCTGGCTCCCTCTGAAATCTAACTAAAAGGAGAATCTATACTAATAAAAGCCTAGGTGGCCCTTGTGTCCTCAGGTTATCACAAGATAACGGCCACCAGGTCGTCACAAGATGGCCGGTAGAAGAGGGCAGTTGCGAGCAATCAAGCCAGCAGGGGAGGGCAGTTGGGGGCAAATAGGCCAGCAAGGGAGGGCAACTGGGGGTGATCAGGCTGGCAGGGAGGGTAGTTGAAGGCAACTGGGCCGGCAGGGGAGGGCAGTTGGGGGGACCAGGCCTTTAGGGGAAGGCAGTTAGGGGTGACCAGACAGACAGGGGAGGGCAGCTGGGGGCAACCAGGCCTGAAGGGAGGGCAGTTGGGGGCAACCATGCCGACAGGGGAAGGCAGTTGGGGGCGATCAGGCTGGCAGGGGAGGGTAGTTGGGGGCAACCAGGCCTGCAGGGGAGGGCAGTTGGGGGCAACCAGACCGGCTGAGGAAGGCAGTTGGGGAGACCAGGCAGGCAGGGGAGGGCAGTTGGGGATGACCAGGCTGACAGGGGAGGGCAGCTGGGGTGACCAGGCCAGCAGAGGAGGGCAGGTGGAAGCAATCGGGCCAGCAAGGGAGGGCATGTGGGAGAAATCGGGCCTGCAGGGGAGGACAGTCGGGGCAACCAGGCCGACAGGGGAGGGTAGTTGGGGGCAACCATGCTGGAAGCGGAGGGCAGGTGGGGGCAATCAGGCCAGCAAGGGAGGGGATGTGGGAGAAATTGGGCCTGCAAGGGAGGGCAGTTGGGGGTGATCGGGCCAGTAGGGGGGCAATTGGGGGCAATTAGGCTGGCAGGCAGGCAGGCAAGTGGTTAGAACCCAGCAGTCCCAGATTGTGAGAGGGTGCAGGCTGGGCTGAGGAACACCCCCTGCCCTCAGTGCACGAATTTCGTGCACCAGGCCTCTAGTAAATAAATAAAAAGCCAAGAAATAACACCACAGGGTCTACAAAGACAAGGTATTACAATGGGTACAGAAGGCCACACGTATTGGAAGATGACAGGTGAATGAAAGAGCGATAGTGACTTGGCAGAATAGAAATGCCTGAAACCAAACTGCCTGCCAGGGGAATAACAATCTAGGCAAGGAGATTTGGTCTTCAGAATCCTGTAATCATCAAGCAGCAAAGAAGACAGATGTGTGGCGGAGATCAAAACAGAAAACTGGCTGAGAATCTGTATAAGGAACAATCAGATCCTTCTAGATTTCCTTCCCCACTCCGGAAGGAATCCAGACACAGTATCTGGAAAAATGAAATCACAGAAGCTCCAACTCAAGACACCAAGAATAGAGAAAGGCAAGGTGAGGTACAAATTAAAATTAGATGACTTTAATGAAAATCTGCTCCAATGGTAAAACACCATTGTCCCCAAAGTGCTTTTCCTCATCCTGAATTCCATAATACTTGTTTATACCAAGGGAAAAGCTACTACCCCTAAGAAGAAAGGAGAAGACAAAGAAAAGAAAGGATCTACAAATACTGTCCTTTTCTAGTACGTTTCCCTACAGCAGAAGTACCACTCCTCAACATCCCACGGTTCAAAATTAAAAGTTAGGTAATCAATCTAAAGTCTTCATCATTCATTCAATATAAACAAATGACTGCAAGATCTTGACTAGTAAATGCTTAGCGGAAAAACTGTTCTAATGGTGACTTCTGCAATAAACCCAGGTCCTTTCCTAAAGATATAACATCACTCAATTAACTTGGCTTCTTCTACCTCACAAATGTTTCCAAGTATTTAGGAGAGAGAAACTTATGTCCAAAATCCCTTCCTACTTCAAAGCCATCTGGATACACTGGAACTCATTTGCCTAGACCTATTTAATTCCTGAAAATGCTTTCAATGTGATTAAATCTGTATTCAGAGTTAAAAGTAGCCATATGAACTCAGTATTTCATAAAACTGTGTGAAAATTTTAACATAGCTGATAGTTTTTCTTTTTCTTCCCACAGCACGTTGGATATCTCTCTAATATAATACTTATAATATTAATTTGAACTTGCCTATTTAAGTACTCCCTCCCTTAGAAGAGTACAATGTGCTTGTCAAAGCCAGTATATCCAGGATCCAGGGGAGAAGTGCCTATTCTAGGACAACACGGAGGCAATACAGTGTGGTCACTGAGGTATCAAGCTCTGAAGTTAGGTTGCTAGGGTTTGTATACAACTCTATCATTCACTGGCTGTGCAAACTCGAGCAAGTCACTGAAGCTTCTTACTTGCATATTTTCATGTGTGAGATGAAAACAAATAATATCATTGTGAGGATTTAAAATAACAAGAATGTATATTATTATTAAATTTATTAATAAAAAGCACTGAACAGCCCTCATTGGTTTGGCTCAGTGGATAGAGCACTGGCCTGTAAACTGAAGGATCCTGGGTTCGACTCTGGTCAAGGGCACATGCCTGGGTTGCGGGCTCGATCTCCAATGGAGGGCTTGTGGGAGGCAGCCAATCAATGATTCTTTCTCATCATTGATGTTTCTCTCTCTTCCTCTCTGAAATCAATAAAATATATTTTTAAAAAATCAATGAACAAATTTTGCTGAACTCAACTGAATAAACTCAATTGTTTAACATCAGAGTTAAATTTAATAAAGCTGAAAAAAAATCTATCTGTCAAAACAAAGGCTGGTATCTCTAATTCGATTAGTCTAATTCTAGAAAAACCATATGTATTCTAAAATTTGTACTTCCTTACTCTGGATTTCCTTAAAGTGAAAATATAAATATATATTCTTTAGCCCACAAACTAAAAGATTTCACAAAGTGCCTACATTCTAGAAATATCAGTCAAGTATATTCCACCTTCTATGTTTTATAAATCTTAACAGAATAATCACTTACAACATAAAAATCACATTTTAATATAATGTATAATAGAGGCCCAGTACATGAAATTAGTGCATGGAGACAGAGGGGTGTCCCTTAGCCCCCCTGTGCCCTCTCACAATCTGGGACCCCTGGAGTAGGGTTCCTAGGCCTGGCTGGCGATCAGGGCCTATCAGGGCTTTTCTTCCCTTGGCTACCAGCAGCTGGCCCACCCCACTGCTGTCACTGCTTGCCATCTGTGCGGTGCTGCTCCCCCTCCCCCGCCATCTGTCACCACCCTCTGTAGGCAACAGGTGTGGGGTGCGAATGCTTGACTGGTCTGGGCCTCCCTCTGCGGGGTGATCATTGGCCGGTCCTGTACACCTGGCATGGCGTCGCTGGCCAGTGGGTAGGCCTCCTTCTATGGGACGATCGTGGGGCAATGGCTGGGCCCCCCTGACCAATCATATCACACCCGCCTTGGCTGGCCTGGCGCCAGTGCATGTCATAGTGTGGTCATCCGGAAGGTCATCCAAATGGCTGTTCTGCTGTTGGGTCAATTTGCATATTACTCTCTTATTATTACAGACTAGGGGCCCAGTGCACAAAAATTTGTGCACTGGGGGGAGGGGGGTGTTCCTCAGCCCGGCCTGTGCCCTCTCATAGTCTGGGACCCCTTGGGGGATGTCTACCTGCTGGCGTGCCTGGCCAACCTGGGTAAGGGGCTGATGGCAGTTTGCAGGCTGGCCAAGCCCGCCCCGCCCCCACCGCCACACTGCTCCCACTGCTGCCTGCCCCACCCCCGCAGATGTTTTTAAACCACTGTAATTAACTGGAATGGACACCACTAATCACAGGCATAAAAGCTAAATGGGCTTTGTTTTAACTATGTCATTTATTTAAAAGGGTCACAGGAGAAAGTAACACACAGAGATGTTCTTGCGTGCTTCCTGCTTGCTTTTGCCTGGAAAGTGCATGCATACCCCCACACTCCTCCCATGCTCTCTCATGTGCACACACACACCCCTTCCATGTTCTGTGTCTCTCATGTGCACACACACACACCTCCCATGTTCTCTGTGTCTCTCATGTGCACACACACACCCCTTCCATGTTCTGTGTCTCTTATGTGCACACACACACACCCCCCTCCCATCCTCTCTGTCCCTCTCATGTGGGCCTCACACATGCTCGGTGGCTGCCCCGCGTGGTCTGGACTAGAAGGGGAAAGAGGGTCCAGTCGCACAGAGGCCGTGGCAGAGGCCTCAGGGCAGGGGGTTCTCGGTGGATGGCACAGAGGGTGCAGGGGAGCCTTTTGCTCTGATCACCATGGTCTCAACCCTTCCCCCATGAAATACGTAGGGGACAGATGCATCCTCCGTCGGCCTCAGACTCCCACTTTGCTCCCGGGAATGCCCTTTTCCTTGGGCACAGTCCTCCCCGGTTTCAGGGAGCGGGGAGGAGGCGGATCAGGCCTGGCGAAGCGGACAGAGGTACTTAGAGAAGCGTTGAAAGGTCTCCAGAGCCAAAAACCTATTCCCGCCCCTCCTCAGTCTGCACCCAAAACACTTGGGGCCCTGGCCTGCTGCTTGTGCCAGGTTCCTGGGAACGAAGAGGGATAGGCCAGCAAGTCTGCAGCAGCAGGCGTGGGCTCTCACAGGTTCTCTGACCCAACCCGCCCCGCCCTCCCAACACTGCCCTGTGGTCATCCACGGCCACCTTGTCCTTCCGGGAAAGCCCACCCCCACGGGTCTTTGCTGCTGCAGGAGGAGCGGAGCTCTGGAGCCTATGGGGTGCCCACCTCCAACCCAGGCAGGGCCCCTCCCAGGTCACTAACACACATCTTAGTGGCGATGAGCAGTAGAGGGAAACAGCATGGCGCCAGGTGCCCCCGAGCTCACAGGTGCCTGTTACAGAGCGGTCAGGGCCCCCTGTGCAGCTCGTGTAGACAGACAGCTCCGTCAGCTTCTCTGGTTGTCATGGGAACAGGGCACACAACCCAGTTACCACACTTCCCTCCACGCCCATCTACCAGGAAGGAAACGTGGTTATTTGCACCATCTCCTGTAGCTACTCTCCCACGCGTGTTGCCAGCACCGAAGCGTGTGTGTGCGTTTTACAGTAACAATTCACCTAACAGACCGCCGAGGGCACCCAGCGCTACAGGAACAGCAGAGAAAGCCCACGCTTTGCATTTGGCTCCTGCGCCAGGAGCTGTTCTCCGAGCAGCCGAACAATGGGGTGGTTTCCAGGCAGGGATCCTGGTAATTACAGAGAAGAGGCCTCAGGTGACTACGGGAAGGGTTCCTTCATTTGACCCTGCTTCACACGGTCCTATTTTCAATAAAACCAGGCACTTCAGCGCCGTCCCCAAGGAAATCACTCGGAGCCCGTAATCCCTGGGCTTCCAGCTCATTCAGTCCCAGGCCTCCCTCCTGTGCTGTTTACATCCACCCCGAGCTGAGGCCGGTGGGGGCGGGACAGGCAGCAGTAGGAGCCCCACCCCCGCCCTGCCCCTGCCGCCCCACCACACCCAGGCTGCTCGCTCTGTGGCTGCCAGCCTCCATTTTGGCTGGGTTAATTTGCATATAGCTGCTCTGATTGGCTGATGGGCGTGGCTTAGCTGGTGGGCGTGGTTTAGGCATCTCAGAGAGGCAGTTAATTTCCATATTACTCTTTTATTAGAGATTATTATAGATAGTCTCAAGTAACCAAATCACTTACGAACCTATTCCATACTTATTGCAGTAACTGGTTTTAGTTGCAGTATTTTTTAAATTTAACTTTATTCTTGAAAGTATTACAGATGAACCCCTTTCTTCTCCCTTGACCCTTTCTAGGCCATACCTGCCCCTTACCCCAAACCTTCATCACACTATTGTCTGAGTCCATGTATATATGCATGGGGTATGTATATATGCATGTAAGTTCTTTGGTTAATCTCTTCTCACCCATCCCCACCTTTCCCCTTGAGATCTGACAGTCTATACTGTGCTCCTATGTCTCTGAATTTATTTTGTTCTTTAAATTCCACATATGAGGGGGATCATGTAATACTTGTATCTCTCTGACTGGCTTATATCACTTGGCCTTACACTCTCCAGGTCCCTCCATGCTGTCTCTATTTTATTGCTGCATAGTATTCCATTGTATACATGTACCACAGCTCTTTTAACCATTCATCTACTGATGGGCACCTGGGCTATTTCCAGATCTTAGCTATTATTATAAATTGTGCTGCTATGAATATAGGGATGCATACAACATTCATTCTGATTGGTGTTTCAAGTTTCTAAGGATATATTCCTAGGAGTGGGATCACTGGATCAAACGGCATTTCCATACTTAATTTTTTTTAGGAAACTCCATACTGTTTTCCTTAATGGCTGCACCAATTTGCAATCCCACTAGCAGTGTACTAGGGTTCCCTTTCCTCCACATCCTCGCCCGCACTTGTCGTTTGTTGATGGTGGCTATTCCGACAGGTGTGAGGTGATACATCAAGATACCCAGGAGTAAACTTAAAGAGCTAAAAGACCTGTACTTGGAAAACTACAGGATGTTGAAAAAAGAGACACAGAAAGATATAAACAAGTGGAAAAATATACCGTGCTCATGGACTGATAGAATTAACATCATTAAAATGTCCCTCTGTTACTCAAAATAATTGATAGATTCAATGCAATCCCTCTTAAAATACCAATGGTGTATTTCATAGATCTAGAATACTCCAAAAAATGTATTTGGAACCAAAAAATGACCTCGAATAGCTGCAGCAATCTTGATAAAGAAGAACAAAGTTGGAGGAATCACAATACCAGATATCAAGTTATGCTACAAAGTCACTGTAATCAAAACAGCCTGGTACTAACACAAGAACAGGCATATAGATCAATGGAAGAAAAGAGAAACTCCAGAAATCGACCCAAGTCATTACTCTCAATTAATATTTAACAAAGGAGGCAAGAACAAGATTCAATGGAGTGAAAATAGTCTCGTCAATAAATGGCGGTGGGAAAATTGGTCAGATATATGCAAAAAAAATGAAACTAGACCACCAACTTAACACTATACACAAGAATAAACTCAAGTGGATAAAAGATTTAAATGTAAGTCATGAAACCATAAAATCCTAGAAAAAACTATAGGCAGCAAAATCTCAGATGTCTCTCACAGAAATATGTTTACCTATACATATCTTAGGGCAAAGGGAACTAAGGAGAAAATAAACAAATGGGACTGTATCAAAATAAAAGGCTTTTGCACAGCAAAAGAAACCATCAACAAAAGGAAAAGGGAGCCCACCACATGGGAGAACAATACTTGCCAATGATACATCTCATAAAGGTTTAATATCCAAGGTATATAAGAAACTCATACAAAAGGAAGACAAACAATCCAATTAAAAAGTGGGCAAAGGACCTAAATGGACACTTCTCCAAAACTAAGGTGACCAGACGTCCCACTTTTGGTGGGACAGTCCCAATTTTTTAACAATTTATCCCGCATCTGTGGCATTTTTAAAAAGTCCCTATTTTTGGAAAGAATGCACGACAAGCTAGGGAATGGCAGGAGAACAGGAAAGGAACATACGGTTTTCGGCGGCCATGTGGCTATTTAGCCAGGATATGAGTTTTATATTATTTTTGTTAATTTTATAATGTTAAACTTTAATAATAACAAATAGTTGTTAAGAACTGATTATCGAGAACTGCTTATCAAAGTTCGCATTGTTGATCAGTTGTTAGAATTCAACTACCACTGTTTGGACTTAATGGACAATGGCATTTTTTGGGATTGCCAACAACGAAAACATTTTGTAACCGTCTCTCAGACGATACACCTCTAGTAAGTTAAACAAATGATGTCATTACAAGTCAGCTATTCAGATAATTTAGGTAAGTACTTTATTTCATAAATACATAAATTTTCTTGAATTTAGCAGATAGTAATCGTATTATTTATATTTTATAGTGGCGGCAAAAAGTCTAGCGCTGGCCTTGAAAGTGACACTTACGACTTACGTTACGGCAAATTCAGAGGAAAAATAATATAAGTTAGTATTGTTATTATTTAGAAAGAACTACAGGATTAAAATTAAAATAATAACGCGCTGTCCTTACCAGGAACTAATGCTGTGGCTCAATGCGTTTTTTCTACGGTAAATAAAGTGTGGACATCAGAAAAATCACAGTTAAGTGTTAGACTTTGAAAGCCATTTTACGTGTGAAATATAATTTAACAAATTCTTGTGAAAAATTTCATGACCTTTTAAACAACGACAGCAATCTACTAAAAAAAATTCACTCAAATGAGAAATATGCCAAAGAATAAAATAATACTATACATAATTTTATTATATTTGTAAATTGTACTTATGTTGAAATTATAAAAAATGTATTACAATACTATTTATTGCATTCTATGAAAATTTTTGTTGCTCCATATAGACCAAAATTTTTAATCAAGAGCCCCTCCTGTCGGGATAGGGGAGGACAGGGGAAGGTCAAGGGGGGGAAAAAAAGAAATATGTACTACTCTTTGTAATATTTTAAGTAATAATAATAAAAAAATAATAATTAAAAAAAAAGACAGACCCCCCGCCCCCGTCAATGGTGTTCCACTTTATCAATGTTAAAATCTGGTCACCTTATCCACAGTGGACATACAAATGGCCAAGAGACATATGAAAAAGTGCTCAAAGTCACTAACAATCATCAGAGAAATGTAACTTAATACAGTATTTTTTAAATAAGCCTTGGGGGAAAGATCATTTCCCACAATAATGATAATGAAAACTCACTGCATTGCATTAAAAACAACTTAACTAAAGAAATGAAACAAAAACTTCATATGATTATATGTATCCGTTTCATTTAATGTATTCCTATCATTAAGAATAAAATTGCCTATTTTGAACAGAAAATGTAAGTTTCAACTGCCATTCACAGATTCTTTTTTCTTCTCCCAAAGTACAGGTACAATATTAGTTATTAAAGATTTAAAATATAAAAGTTTGAATACAATAAAACTTTTACAGAATCATTATTTCACCAAATTGTTTCCAATCTTTATCTAGATAAAAACTTCCTTCAACTAAAAAAAAACACACACTGATTCTTACCTCCTGATTACATTTATGTGCCATGACAGTAAGAAGTGAAGAAAAGAAACTCATGTTTTGTAGCAGGACTCGACCCATAACTCCGAGATATGTTGACATCACTACAGGATACCTCTGTACAATTAAAAAAGTACATGTAAAATTGTATTAAGCAATTATAAACAATCAAGGACGTTAACAATCAACAGGGATATGAAATAATAATATTCTCCTTCATGTTGCTTCTTTAGAATGAACTGTCAATATTACCTGAATCTAACTTACTAAATGAATATGCCACACAAAGTAATATATATCTACTTCATATATGTATATTTATAGAATATATGTGTATATCCTATCTAATAAAAGAGTAATATGCAAATTGACTATCACAAGATGGTTGCTCCATGTGGTCAAAGATGGCCGCCACAAGATGGCCAGCAAGGGAGGGCAGTTGGGAGGGACCCAGGCCTGCAGGGGAGGGCAGTTGGGGGGGACCCAGGCCTGCAGGGGAGGGCAGTTGCGGGGGACCCAGGCCTGCAGGGGAGGGCAGTTGGGAGGGACCCAGGCCTGCAGGGGAGGGCAGTTGGGGGGGACCCAGGCCTGCAGGGGAGGGCAGTTGCGGGGGACCCAGGCCTGCAGGGGAGGGCAGTTAGGAGGGACCATCCTGGCAGGGGGAGGGCAGTTAGGGGCAATCACACTGGCATAGGAGCAGTTAGGCATTGATCAGGCTGGCAGGGGAGTGGTCAGGGGCAATCGGCAAGCGAGAGGTTAGGAGCCAGCAGTCCTGGATTGTGAAAGGGATGTCCGACCACCGGTGGGATTGGGCCTAAACGGGCGGTCGGACATCCCTTAAGGGGTCCCATATTGGAAAGGGTGCAGGTTGGTCTGAGGGACACCACCCCCACCCCATGCACAAATTCCGTGCACCAGGCCTCTAGTATATAGTAAAGAGAGACGAACAGAGAAAGGATATTTATCAATGGCATATTTATATATTTGTATTATTTTAAATGTTCTTAACATACACAGTCAAATGGATCAATGAGCTGGACTTAGTGAGAGATGAGATAGCAAAGGAAATCTATCCTTCCCTATGTGGAAAAATAACAAAGCTGTATGAATATCTGAAATTTACTTAATTTACTTCAAAATAATAAAATATTCTTAAAAGTTTTCCTTTTACTTAAGACAATGAAGATATCATTTTCAATGAAGAGGGAAAATAATTAAAACTAGAACTCTCAGGGTCCAGTACTGTCCTTAGAAGCTTAATAAAAATCTTACCTCCCCTTCTATAATACCTCTGAAAACACAGTGTAGAATTGGTTGGAACATTTGGGAGCCTAATACTGGGTTCACTTTAAGGGCATTTTCCACAACCTAAAAATCATAAAGACACATTGGTTGCAGGCAATAACAAAAGCCACAGGTAAAGAAAACAACGTATTAAATATCACACCAAATCCAAGATACAAATGAGTACATGAGGTAATTGATATTCCAGTTCTAGACACACTTTTACAAAATAATTCATTGAAAGTGCAATCTGACATAAAATGTGTAGTATCTAGACACAGCTATACATCTTACATAGAATTATAATTAATCACATTCCAATACCATTAGTATCATGTTGTTAATGGAATTCTTATTTTTGCATTTTAAAAAAAAGAAAACACCATTATAAAACATTAAAATAGAGGTAGCAAAAGGCACTTCCAAAGTATTGGCTTTTCATAGTGAAAAGGAAAATTAGTAACAACTGTACACAATGCCCAAAAAAGAAATCTACATTTAAATTTATCAATAAATTAGACAGAAAAAGGCATGTTTTATATATATAAAACCTATTAAATGAGAGATGACATTATTTCATTTATAATGTGATCAGGTATATTATTAATTATGAGCACTGATTGTACAGGTAAAAATTATAAAAATTACTCTTATATGATTAAGATGGGTTCTGTCCATAACAAAGGTAGCAGAAAGTTCAGAGTGGGGTATGATTTTGTTTGCTTACTTTTGTTTATTTTTATTTACTTTTTAAATGTTTTTATTGGTTTTTAGAGAGAGAGGAAAGAAGAGAAAGAAACATCAGTGTGAGAGAGAAAACCATTGGTTGCCTCATACACCCACCCTGCTTGACCAGGGATCGAACCAAAACCTGGCATGTGCCCTGACCAGGAATGGAACCAGCGACCTTTTCGGTAACAGGATGACACTCCAACCAACTCATCAGCCAGGGCTGTTTTACTGTTTAGGGAATAATACAGGCAGTGGTCAGGAAGCATCAGTGAGGAAGAAAATCAGACATCATTTGAGAGGCTTGTGGGCAAGCACCAGGCTTAAGGGAACCCTTTAAACTTCAAGTGATGTTTCTCAAGACTGACTATTGGCATTCTAAGTGGGACAAGTGTTTACTGTACAGGACTATTCCATGCATTGAGGGGCCTTTAGTATCTTCAGTCTGGACTCATCATGTACCAATAACAAACTCCAAACACAAGGACAATCAAATACACCTCCATGCATTTTGAAACGTTTTCAAGATAAGCAGAAAGTTTCCAGGAATGACAATGTTTTCTTTGTTCTTTTTTTAATTCCTTGGGTAGGGATATGTTTATTGATTTTTTTTAATTTTTTTTTTTTTTTTTAGAGGGAGGAAGGGAAAAAGAAACAGAAACTGAGAAACATCAATGTGAGAGAGAAACATTGATCAGCTGCTTCCCAAACCTGCATATTTGCCCTGACTGGGAATCAAACCTGCAACCTTTGGTGTACAGGACAACTTTCCAACTAACTGAGCCACCTGGCCAGGATGACAGTGTTTTCTAATTTTGAGTAAGAAGTAAAGGGGGATGTCCAAAGACAAGACAAGCTTAAAAATATAAAAACTTTTTTACTATGGACTTAACACTTGCTATCTACTAAAAGACAAAGAACAAAAGATATCACAGTTCCTAATTAAAAGCCACAGGAGATTCAGCACACAATTCAATATGATCTTAATAAGGCTTATTTGTTTTAAAAAATGGGAGTTGGAATAGAGATGAGAAAGGCATTTGGAATAAAGGTGGAGATGTAGATACAGTGAAGGACTGAGTCTCAGAGAATGATGTCACTAGACAATCTCCATTTTATCTATGAGTGGAAATTAAGGCCATCTGATTGTCAGACACATATTTAACTTCGTTTCCTCCTGAAACCCAACTAAAATTATAAGAAAAGACAAAAGGGAAAAGGACACTGTTAAAAGGATAAAGAAAATGAGAGATGAATATTGAAAGCTACAAAGAAGAAATTCAAAAGGCATTTAGAAGAGACTTCGGGAAAATTAAAATAATAAAATACCTGATGGGGTCAATATGTCTGAACATACTGAGTAGAGACAACTGGTATAAAAAAATTACACCAAAAACATCTAATTCCAAAGAATTACAAAAGTTTGTGTAGAAAAGAAATTTGATCATTATGACTTTGAAAATATAAATTCATTTAATACAAGCAAGCTGTTGCTGTACATATTCTTTACAAATCTAATAAAAGCATAATATGCAAATTGACCCTCACTCCATTGTACCACAAGCCACGCCCACCAACCAAGCAGGACTAGATATGCAAATTAACTCAACTAAGATGGCAGCAGCCACAGAGCTGGAGTTGCCCCGGGCAATGGAGGAAGCCAGGGCCCTGCGAGCCCAGAGCTCTACTCAAGGCTACAAAGGCCACTCAAGGCTATCAATTATAGAAGATAAACCCCAGATACCTGCTAGGCTGGGACCTTGGGTTGCCAGGGGCAACCCAGGCTTCGAGCAGAGGACCAAGGCAACAGAGTTTTAATTATAGAAGTTAAATAAATCCCAGATATCTCTTCCAGCCAGGCACCCCAGTAGGGACCCAAACCCTGAAGGGGCTGTGGGCAGCCTGAAAACAGCCTTCAGCCCCTCACCCAGGATGGCCAGGCACCCCAGTAGGGACCCAAATCCTGAAGGGGCTGTGGGCAGCCTGAAACAGCCCTCTGCCCCTCACCCAGGCTGGCCACACCCCCATGGGGTGAGGGTTCCCACTGGGGGGCTTGGCCAGCCTGCAAACAGCCATCAGTCCCTCACGTAGGCTGGCCAGGCATGCCAGCAGGTGGATATCCCCTGCGGGGTCCCAGACTGTGAGAGGACACAGGCTGGGCTAAGGAACCTCCCTCCCCTCAGTGCACTAATTTTCGTGCAGTGGGCCTCTAATTCTTTACATATAAAGGTATAGTTACTATTGTGTAAAAGAACTACAATATTTCAAAACTAAATTGGAGTCTTTGTATTCACAAAGTAGGAATCATAGCTAGGGAAGGTAAGATTGTTTCTGGAAAATTATGTAGGAAAATGACATTATCAGAGTTGGAGGCAGGGATTGTGTAACTGAATTAAGAGAAATTTCAGCAAGAACTGATAAAAAATAGAAAACAAATTGAACAGTTGGCTAAAGGTGAAGAAGTCTGGGATTACTCCTAGTTTTCATGTTTGGTCAATGGATACAATATGGTGTTGTTAGTTATAATGAGGTTTGATTTTGAAAATGTTGAACTTGAAATGCCTGTGGGAAATCTATACAGCATGGTCCTACATTATTGTCACACACATGACACTCTATAATCCATTTCCCAAGAAATATTTTGCAGTTGGGACTTAAAAGCCAGATCTCAAACTATCTCCATAGTGAAGGTTATTCTGTAATGGTCAAACTTTCTGACCAGCAGCATAGTTTTCACTTCTAAATAAAATTTTGAAAATGCATCTCTATATAACTAAAAAAGTGTACATTACTTTAAGTGAAATACATGTGCACCCAGAGTGCCAAGCAACTTCAAGAAGGAAATGACACTAATTACAACTAACAGTAAGTAATTAAAAGTAAGATCATTTCCAGATGTTAACAGAACTTAAATCATAACTTACTCTTCTTGGTGAGGATCTTATGTTCTCAGGGATTTTAACATATTTGATGTGTTTTAATCCACTTACTTTCCTTTGTTTTAATGTTCAAATTGTCCATAATTAGCCAGTGGGAGCTCCTTCAAAGTTAATTCCCTGTCCTAGCTGGTATGGCTCAGTGGATATAGCATTGGCCTGTGGACTAAGGGTCCCAGGTTCAATGCCAGTCAAGGGCACATGCCCAGGTTGAGGGCTCCATTCCCAGTAGGGGTGTGCAGGAGGCAGCCGATCAATGATTCTCTTCCATTATACATGTTTCTATCTCTCCCTCCCTCTCCCTTCCTCTCTGAAATCAATAAAAATATATTTTTAAACAGTTAATTTTTGCATCCTTTTGACAAAATCCCACCTTCCCTTCCTTCTAGCACAAAGAGAGCTCCCCAGATAATTTGTATATTCCTTGCCTGAGCTCTGGAGTTAACCAATAGGACACAGTATGTACAGAGCACAATCTAGGTTCTCGGGTACTTGCTGCCACTGGATTGATACTGCTTCTAGACAGAATTGGGAAATACAGTTTCTCTTCCCAAAAAGCATATGCCATAACCTCACCAAATCCAAGATCACATCATTTTACATAACTTCTTTGTTTTAATATTTCCATCTTCTAATATACTGAAGAATGCGATTCTAATAAGCTTATTTCTTTCTACCTACTACACACACACACACACACACACACACAAAACACACTCTTGTATATATAGTAGGTAGAATGCGATTCTAATAACCTTATTTCTTTCTACCTACCACACACACACACACACACACACACACAAACACACTCTTGTATATATAGTAGGTAGAAAGAAATAAGGTTATTAGAATCGCATTCTTCAGTATATTAGAAGATGGAAATATTAAAACAAAGAAGTTATGTAAAATGATGTGATCTTGGATTTGGTGAGGTTATGGCATATGCTTTTTGGGAAGAGAAACTGTATTTCCCAATTCTGTCTAGAAGCAGTGTGTGTGTGTGTATTATATAATATTTGGGTCAAAATAATACCAATGTTACTAATAACAATACTGATATCTATACTAATAAATAGGTAATATGCTAATTACACCAGATATCTTCCCAACATCCTTCCAGACAAAGCCATGGTGGCGGGGGCCAAGGCAGAGGCAGTTGGGGGCAATCAGGCTGGCAAAGCAGGGCAGTTGGGGGTGATCAGGCTGGCAGGCATAGGTAGTTAGGAGCAATCAGGCCAGCAGGAGAGCAGTTAAGGGCATCAGGCTGGGAGGCAGAGGCAGTTAGGGGAGATCAGGCAGGCAGGCGGCAAACAGTTAGGACCCAGCAGTCCCAGATTGCGAGAGGGATGTCCGACTGCCGATTTCTGTGGGATCGGGCCTAAACTGGCAGTTGGACATTCCCGAGAGGTTTCAGATTGGAGAGGGTGCAGACCAGGCTGAGGGACCACCCCCCCCCCCTGGGGCGTGTGCACAAATTTCGTGCACTGGGCCTCTAGTTTAATTTATAATACCCTTGTTAGTGTTCTAATGTTGTATTCTACCAGTGACATACCTGTAAAGTACTATGTATTAAAGTTAGTTGAAATATTCTTCTCAGATGTCTTTACCACCAACATAATAATAGTTAGATTCAAATGTTTCATCTTGTTTTTTTATCTTTAGGAACTACTTTTAC
Organism: Murina feae; assembly: GCA_004026665.1. NCBI lineage: Eukaryota > Metazoa > Chordata > Mammalia > Chiroptera > Vespertilionidae > Murina > Murina feae. The sequence continues at coordinate 17,278 of PVJC01033002.1, forward strand.
TTTTATTATTTTAACACATTTTTTTTGCGGGAAATGAGTAAAATCGGATCCACCAGGGAGACTGTCAATGGACATGAGTAAACATACATTGGAACCTCTAGTTGGAACCGGCAAAAATAAAAATGTTTTATGTCGTTGTCGTGTGTGTGCCGCTCATAAACTACGCAGTGAAACGCGGTACATGTGCAAGTTTTGTAATGTACCCCTGCACAAAGGAAAGTGTTTCGAATGCTACCACACAGTGGCGGGAAAATGCCCGCTTACAAAGTGTTAAATCATGTAGAATATATACATGGCTCTAAAGCAAAAACACAAAACAGATATATACCCTAGAAGACCTAGCTCCCATTCTCTCTTCCTCTGCCAGCTACATAACCACTTTTATTAGTTTGATTTATCTTCCCATTGTGTCTATGTGGCACTCTTTCAATATAAGGAAACTTTAGACATTAGTCTTTACTTATAGTCTCAAAAATCATTCTAAAACTGTCTACAGAGGTTGTCTTCATTCCTTTTTAAAGCTGTACTCTTCTGCATGGCAAAATATCAATCACATATTACTATTTTTATAAGCATTTTGCTATTACAAATTGAACTTCTGTACTTTAGTTTTAATCCAACCCTTTTCTGAACATACCTGGAACAGATTGTATTTTAAATCTGTCAAGAATGCAAGCTTTTAGTTTGTATCTTGCACTTAAACAATTCTACTGATTCAGGCTTACACTGAATTACAAAGAAGTTAGATCATGAATCCTGAAGTCAGAATGCCTAGCTTTACATCACAGCTCCAACACTTACTAACTGTGTGACCCTAGGCAAGATATTTACTGCTTTGTTACTTAATTTCTCATCTGTAAAAATTGGGAAAAGAACAGTACTGTCGTCATAGGTTTATGGGAGCATTACAGGAACTCTTTATCTCTATATTATGTGCTTAGAAATGTGCAGCATATAGTAAATGCTAGTATTAGCTATCATTAATATAGAATAAATTATGCCAGAAAAATATTTGTGCCATCTTAAATAAACCATATCACAAAGCAAGTGGCTCATTACTGCTTGATTAGACCACTGGGGGGCGGGAGGGAGGAGGGAGAAGAGAATTTCTAAACTCAAAGTTGAATATATACACATAGACAAATTTCAAATTAAGAAATCTTAATTAAAATTTGAGTATTTTTAGAATATAATTGTATTCATCTAGATAAGTTATTCCAAGTCATAGAATACAATATAGTCTATTTTTGTTCTTAACCATTTGCCCTAAAGTAGGCATACTTGTCTACCCAATTTCCATAACACTGTAATTTTCTGCTTCAAAGCACAAAGAAGTTACTTTCATATACTGTCAGAAATTAGTATAACAGTGATGTTTAGTAAAAAATATATTTTAAATGTTACATAGCATACTATATTAAGAAACAGTGTCTGAGAGGTATTAAAGATGAAAATAATGAGCTAATATTAAAAACTATTATTATAGTTTTAATGAACTCTGAGAATAGGAAAATGCCAAAACTTTTCAGAGTACTCTCAGCTTTCAGATACAAGAGTAAAAGCACCATTGTCCTAAAATATTCCTTATTTAAAAACCCATACATACCTTATTAATAATTAGCATATTCCTAGTATTTAACATTTAATAAACACTAAAATACTGTTTTCAGATCAAATCAAATATACAGGTTTGACAATAGCAATGTTCATATAAAAATAGCCCTAAATCATGCTATCTCTCACACTGCCAAATTTTAATTAAAGTATTAATGACCTCCTATTGGCATAGTTACAGAGAAATTGGTTTAATCTATAACTTATGTTAAATGTTACAAATATTTTAATATATATGTATGAAAACTGATTTGTGCTGGGTCATTCAATAAAAATTCTATTAAGTACTCCCTCCCCCGTCGCGCCATTGTGTGGTGGGCAAGTAGGGAGTCCAAGTTAACTTGTATAATAAAGCTCTCATGTTCTTGCAGCGGTTTTGGGGCTCACTCGTAGTCTTTGGGGGCCATGACTTCTGGGTACAACATTTGGGGGCTCGCCAGGATCCCCCAAGACCTCCGAGGGACCCCCGAACCGGAGAGCGTGATTGACCGCGGTATGTGTCTTGTCTGTCTTGTGTCTGTCTGTCTTTTTGTGTGTTGTGTGAGTTCATTTTTGGAATGGTTTAAGCCTGAAAGAACCTAAGCAGACGTGCTGGTCAATAGGTTACAGGCGGGAAGCTGGTGGGGGACGCCCCACGCTTCCCAGGAAGGATCGGAATAGCCTTCCACGAATTGGGAGAGATGAGACGTGCCTCTCCACGAATTAAGATGG
>PVJC01033003.1:0-19622 GCA_004026665.1 Murina feae
CTCAGATGCAGCTGGGGGCAGGTCCCCAGTGGCCACACACACACACACACACACACACACACACAAAAGGCGCCTGGCAGACTGGGGCCATCATAGGACATCCACTGAGGGGTCCCAGACTGTGAGAGGGCACAGGCCGGACTGAGGGACTCCCTCCACCCCGAGTGCACAAATTTTTGTGCACCGGGCCCCTAGTAAAGAGATAATATCCAAATTGACCATCACTCCAACATACAAGATAGCTGCCCCCATATGGATGCCATAAGATGGCCAGCAGGAGAGGGCAGTTGTGGGCAATCAGACCAGCAGGGGAGGGCAGTTAGAGGCAATCAGGCTGGCAGAGGAGTGGTTAGGCATCGATTAGGCTGGCAGGGAAGTAGTTAGGGGGTGATCAGGCTGGCACACAGAAGCAGTTAGCAGCAATCAGGCAGGCAGGCAGGCGAGTGGTTGGGAGGTAAGTGATTTAGAGGCAGCAGTCCTGGATTATGAGAGGGATGTCCGACTGCCCGTTTTGGCCCAATCCTAAGAGAAATTCCTCGAGGGGTCCCAGTTTGGAAAGGGTGCAGGCTTGGCTGTGGGATATCCTACCATCCCGTGCACAAATTTCGTGCATTGGACCTCTAGTCTAATCTAATAAAAGAGTAATATGCTATTTGCATCACTCCGCTACATCCCAAGCCATGCTCACTAGCCAATCAGAGCTACTATATGCAAATTAACCTAAAGAAGATGATGGCTGGCAACCACAGAGCTAGAGCAAATAGGAAGCTTCGTTGCTCCTGCAATGGAGGAAGCTGCCTGCCTAGGCCAGCTGTGGCCTTCTGCTCAAGGCAACAAAGTTTCAATTATAGAAGCCACAGAGCTGGAGCAAGCAGGAGGCTTTGTTGCAATGGAGGAAGCTGCCTGTATAGGCAGGCTGTGGCCTCCACTCAAGGCAACAAAGTTTCAATTATAGAAGATAAATAACCCCAGATACCTGCTTCCAGCCAGCCTTGCTGGGAGCTTTGGTGGTTGGGGGCTGTGGCCAGCCTGCAAACAGCCATCAGCTCCTCACTCAGGATGGACAGGCACCCCAGCAGAGACCCCATCCTAAACAGGCTGTGGCCAGCCTGCAAATAGCCACCAGCCACTCACTCATCTGGCCAGGCACCCCAGCAGGGACCCGCACGCTGAAGGGGCTGTGGCCAGCCTGCAAACAGCCATCAACCACTCACCCAGGCTGGCCAGGCACCCCAGTGGGACCCCCACCCTGATCCAGGACATTCTTCAGGGCAAACCACCCGGCCCTCACCCATGCACCAGGCCTCTATCCTATATAATAAAAGAGTAATATGCAAATTGAGCCTAACAGCAGAGCGACTGGGAATGACTGATCACTATGACACACACTGACCACCAGGGGGCAGATGCTCAATGCAGAAGCTGCCCCTGGTGGTCAATGTACTTCCACAGGGGTAGCTCTGCTCAGCCACAAGCCAGGCTGATGGCTGCCAGTACAGCGGTGGTGGTGGGAATCTCTCCCACCTCCTCAACAGTGCTAAGGAAGTCCAACTGCATCTTAGGATTGCTTCCTGCTGGCAAGTGAACATCTCCTAAGGGCTCCCAGGCTTCCAGAGAGATGTCTGACTGCCAGTTTAGGCCCGATCACCTGGGGAGCAGGCCTAAGCTAGCAGTTGGATATCCTCCTAGGGTTCCCAGATTGCGAGATGGCCCAGGCCAGGCTGAGGAACCCCCGGCTTCTAGTACATATATAAAAACCTAAGTGACCTTTAAGAACTGATGACTGGCCAGTAGCTGTGATGCACACTGACCACCAGAGGGCAGACGCTCATTGCAGGAGCTGCCCCCTGGTGATCAGTGCACTCCCCTAGCCAACCTCCTGCAGTCCCTCCCCCTCAGCCGGTTGGCCCTGTTCAGTCCAAATGGGGCCGGCCGGACAACTCCTGCGGTCCCTCCTCCTGGCCTGATCAGGACTGGGCAAGACAGGCCCTTATTGACCCTGATCACTCTCCAGGCCTAGGGATCCCACCCATGCATGAATTTGTGCACCGGGCCTCTAGTTATTCAATAAATGTTAACTGCTGTTTTAACACAACTCATAGTTTTGGTTTTTCTCTCATTCAACATCTCTTACCCAGATACTGCATGGGGGATGGACAAGGGCGACAAGATAAATATAGGCTGGAGACTGTACAGAAGAATTTAATAAATTATCTTTAAGCACCTGTAATGTCGAGGACAAATAAATATATTAGGAAATGTGATTTACTTTATTTGGTGTATAACTAATCTGATTTTACTCCCAAATCTTGAAACTTTGCTTAAATATACATTCAGCAAATATTTGTCAAGAATCTCCTATAATGCTGGTTCTATTCTTGGAACTAAAGATATAAGAGTGAATACAATACATAAAAATCCTCACAGCTGTGTTGCTTACATTCTATTGGCAAGAGACAGACAATAAAAACAAAAGTAAATTATAGAGTATCCCAGAAGATAGTAATTGCCATGGGGAAAAAGCAAAGAAGGAGGCTCAAAGAATTGAGGAATGTCATTAAAGGCAAAGTATAATTTTAAATAAGATTATGAGAGTAGCTTTCATTCCAGTAAAAAAGTACCTTTAGGAATAAGGAGTGAGAGAGAATAATTTGTGTGTATATCTGGGAGAAGAGATCCTAGGCAGAGAGAAGAACCAGAGCAAAGGCCCTGGGGCAGCACTCTGTCCAGCATATTTGACGCACCACATAGAAGCCAGTGTGGCTGGCACAGAGTGAGCATAGGACATGTAGTTGTGGAGTTTGAGAAAGATGAGTCAAAGACCATACTAAATTTTTTAGCCTGAGTAGCTGAAACAACAAATTCTTTATGACTGAGGTACGAAGGCTGATGGTGGAACAGGAAAGAAAATCAGTGGGAAAGAGTGAACTAAATGTGAGATCTAGTTTAAAATTTAAAACAGTCCCTCTCAGTCTGTCTTGGTGCAAGAAAGCTTAGTCTCTCAGATAAAGTCCTTGACATTCCAGGAGAGGTAAGTTTATGCATCTTCTAGGCCGAAACCTCGGCTCCCTGGCTCCTCTGGCAGAGTCAAATTCTTATGTTTCAAAAGGAAAAAGCCATTTAAAATTCTATAGCTGTAGTATTTACATATAATCTCTGAAATATCATGGTCTTCGTTTTGTTTTGTTTTGATAAATGCAAGTACACAATTCCTGTAAATTAGCTCTGGTCATGTTTGATGCCATACTGTTATCTCCCAAAATATTGAGTATGTCTGATTTTCAACCTTTGCCTTAACAACCCTTTGTTCAGTGACTCTTCTTATAATCTTCTGTAAACTCTTATTTAATAAAATAAAATAAAGCACATTCAAAATCTAATTTATCTTCACATTTTGAGGTAAGCAGATAGAACAGATGTTACAGTGTGATTTCCTCTATATTTCTATTTTAAAATGTTAGCTTGTTTTCTATTCAGCATTTTCCAAGTTAGCCGGAGTTATTAAAAATAAAATGCAAGAACAGACAAAACAGAAAATGGCTGTGCCTTCTTATTTTAAGAATAAAATAAATTACATAAGGTTTGTCAAATGTGATTCTAATAGTATTAAATTTAGAAGAAAAAAATAGACAACTTAGAAAGTATTTCATTAACCATCTCTAATCTCAGATATTTTAAAAGATATGTTTAAAGACTTTTAATTGAATGACTGTTAGATACATTTTGGGAAATATAATGATGGTATGAAAATAGAAAATCCATTACCTACTCCATAGTGCCTCTAAATTCCTTTTATTGTATAGGAAAAATGACCATTACACTTCCAGTTCATCGATAAGATGTTTTATTGTTAAGCTAAATAGGAGGAAACCTTGTATCTCTGGAAGGTCACATTGATTTAGAGAGTTTCTTCTTTTCAATGTTTAGAAAACTTTCTCATTTTTCAAAGTTTAGTTGCTGGCACTTAGTAATTTGATGTGACCTAAATTCAATGAAACTGCTAGTGCCAAGGAGTCCCATTTAATGCAGATAATGTACACAGTTCTGCAGACAAGGTTCTACTTAAAACCAACCTTCCAGCTTCCCGAAGCATCATTTCCAGTCTCGGCTATCCTCACTTTCTCCTGAGTCTTCACACGCATGCTCTGTGATGCTCCCGTACCTTCAGTATGTTAATGTGCTCCAGTCTGTCCTGTCCAAACAACCCTGTTGGAATCCTAAACCCCATCTGGACACAACTTCATTTCATTCTTACTCAAATGTCTTTGAAGAACCACCCTGTTTTGCTCATTGTTTTTTTCAACTCTACCATTCTTTTTTCAACCTGCTGACATCTGATTTGTCGTATCTCTTTTATGAAACCACTATCACTGCAATTGGTGTGGATATCCTAATTGTGACATCCAAAGGCCACTTCTCAGTGGACTCACTTCATCTCTCTTGACAACTAGCACTTGACAATGATGGCTGCTCTCTTCTCAGTGAGCTCTCTTGACAACTCTAGTCTGTGCTTACTAAGTGTATGTCTAAACATTTTTCAAGTTTCTCTGCCAGCTCCTTTTACTTTATCCATTTTGTAAATTTTGGTGTTTCCTAACTATTGAGTCTAGGCCCTCTTATCTTTTCATGCTTCATGTGCTCCATGGCAGATTTAATCCCATCTCCTGATTTAAATATCTAAATGCTCATGACATCTAGTCATAATCGCTCCCTTAGGATTCAGATTTGGGTATCTTAGTGTCTCTCAAACATGTAGCTCAGCTGTGTTGTTTGAGTGTTACCTGAGTATTAAAGAATTATGTTCTTTTATATACTACTTATCTTTCTTTATTCCCTATTTACCCACTCAACCAAGCTAGAAACCTCCAGGTCTTCCCAATACCCTTTCCATCCCCAAAACCAAGCTATCACAAACCTGTTTTCATTTACCTTCTTCATAGCTTGGAAATCACCCCCCCCCCTTCACCACCTTTAACACTACTTTTTGTATTTTTCTCCAGATACTACTGACCTATGGTTCAGAATTTTCATATTCCATGTGTGGCACATTCCCTGCCCCTAAATAATTGCACTGTCCAGTCTATTCTCTATAATACCAGAGTGTTTTGATTCATAAAGAAATCTGAAGATGTTTATATGTGCTTAAAACCTTTCCATATTATTTTGTTGTCCAAGGGGTATATTATATTTACATTACATTTTTTTTAAATGGATGCTCTGAAGGTCTTTTAATACTCTTACTCTACTAGGTACTTTACCTTCCAGTTCATTAACTACTTGACATTATTTGAGTACATCCTGCCATTTCACATCTTGAGCCTTTGGAAATGCTTTTCTATGTTTTAAATTTCATCTTCAACTGCTGGTGAACCAATTATTTCTCAAAGCCCAACATTAGGTGTCATCTGCTTTCTGAAATATTGCCTGGCCTTTTCAAAACTCTCTCTGGACCAATGAAGACATTTCTGACTGAATGTTTCTTAAACCATATCTTCTCCTTTATGAAGTCATGTATTTCTATGCTTTCTACTTCGTTTCTTTTGTCTTGCATTTCATGTTTTGCTACTGTAGGCAACCTCTCTCTTTTATTTCTTCTTCTTCTTTTTTTTTTGTAAAGGTATGTTTATTGATTTGAGAGAGAGAGGAAAGGAGAGAGAGAGAGAGAGAGAGAGAGAGAGAGAGAGAGAGAGAGAGAGAGAGAGAGAGAGAGAGAAACACTGATCGCTGCCTTCCTTATGCACTCTGACCAGGGAACAAATGTTATTCTCCTTTTATTTCAAGTTTTACTTTCAGAAACGTCTCTTCTCCTTTCCTTTTTTCAACGATCCATTATAAACTGTTAATATGATAAGCTTAATAGTTTAAGCATTAAACAATTCTTAGATGTAGTTAATGTGCAGAAGTCATGCAAATGATTAAGAGAAACTCCTGTCATAAGAAAAGTGATTTGAACTGAAGTCATGTATCAGAAAGAGTTTAAAGAACGTATGGGAGAAAATATAGATAGCTCACTGTATCTCCTCTCATTTTCAAATTAAATGTCCCTTTGGAAACACTAGCATCTAATGTAAATTGAAAATGATTTCTTATTCAATTGTATTAAAAATATATTATTGAATTTTCCAGATTTATATTTATTTTGATCATACAAATGCAATATTTCAACCAAATTATTAATTGAGTATGCATTGTGACCTCTTCTGTGGACAAAACCATTTTTAAGTTGGAAATCATGGTTTAAATATCAAGCAACTGACATAGATATAATTAAACATATTAAGAATGGAGTTGCCTTTTTGTAATGTATTTGATTTTAGATTCCATAACAGTAATGGATATTTACTTTTTCTCTTATTTTTTTTTTAAAAGAAGTATGGCTTCTGATCTTGTTTTATAAAGCACCTTTAAAATATTTGATGATTTTGTTTTTTTTTTCCAGACAAGTAATATATCAGTTCATTTCTAATAACCAAAATTAATTTCACATAGAAAAAATTGGATTTCCATTGAGCTTTAAAAGAGTACTTTGTGCCTCATTAAAGGATAAAGTCAAATTCTTGTGAATAAATCCCCAATGTCAATACTCTTGCTTCTGCAATAGATCATAGCTGTTTAAAAAGTTGTTCTTTTTTCTGAGAACTACTGCACAAATGACATGTAGATGTGCTTTTCTTTCTGACATCATTAAATTATGGCCCTAACATGAAATTTGCTGGTGGGAAAGAAATTATATCTTTGTTACAGGGGACTTGAAAATAAGTTGACACTGGTACTTGGGCCCAAGATTTCATCTAAAATATGAATATTTCATTCAACTGTTGCTCTACAGAGTCAAGGAATTTAGTGTAGACTGCTGCTGCTTTTTCAAAGTTTCTGATACCTCCAGAGTATCTTAGACCTCTACTACTCAAAGTACAGGCCATGCACTGCCAGCATTTGCATCACCTGACAGCTTGTTTGAAATGTAGGATCTTATGCCCCATCCTAGATCTCCTGAATGAGAATCTACATTTTAACAAGATCTCCACATGATTTAAATGTACATAAAGCATGGAAAACCCTGACTGAGACCAGTGGGCTCTTATGTTCCCTAATTGGAGAAATATGGAGAGCTGCCTTTTAGAAAGGTTCAGGGCTAGTTTTATAGCCCCACATGGAGTTGACTTTCCTTATCTCTTAGAAAACCAAGGTATGAGTGAGTTGGGTTGGAGGAAACTGTGGGCGTCCATCCAGAATATCATTTTAAATCTGCAGTGATCCTTAAAGATTATTTAGTTCAACCCTGTCTTTTTATAATTAGAAATCTATATCCAAAGGTAAAGTTAAACATTTCTTGAATTTGTTTTACCTGAGATTTGGGACTACCCAGGACATTCTCTTTATCCCAGATACATGCATGATAACTAATCTCACTACACAGAGACTTGACTTATCCTATATTATCAAAGGGTAATATGCAAATTGACCCTAATGTCAGAATGACTGAGAATGACCAGTTACTATGATGTGTACTGACCATCAAGGGGGCAGACGCTCAACACAGGAGCTGCCCCCTACCCATCAGTGTGCTTTCACAGAGGGAGTACCCCTCAGCCAGGAGCCAGTTCATGGCTGGCCAGCGCAGTGGTGGTGGTGGGAGCCTCTCCTGCCTCTGCAGTAGTGCTAAGGATGTCTGACTAATGCAGGGAATGGGCCTAAGCCAGCAAGCAGGTGGATATCCTCCAAGGGCTCCCGGGCTTCCAGAGGGATGTCTGACTGCTGGCTTAGGCCCGATCCTAAGATGGCAGGTGAACATCACCCAAGGGCTCCCAGATTGCTAGAGAGCACAGGCTGGGTTGAGGGATCCCCCCACACCCCACCCCGAGCACACCAATTTTTATGCACCAGGCCTCTAGTCTGATTAATAACATTTCTCTTTGTTAGACTGTAAGTTTTAAATTTTGCCCTATTTAAAGAAGAAAAATAAAGCTATTCTTAGTGTATTAGGAAGGACAGGAATTTAAGAAGGATTGTATCTAAATTTATTGGTCTGTGTATTTTAATACAAAATTTCTGTGTTAATATTGGTTTCAATATTGGTGTACAGGATGACACTCCAACCAACTGAATCATTTGGCTGGGGCTCAGTTGTTTTTTTCAAGCATGAGTAGGATCTCATATCTGAGGAGAGTTTACTCTTACCTCTTCAGCTTCTAACTAGTTAACCTCATACATACATAGAGTCCCCTTTTTTATTTCATTTTTTAAATTTAAAGAAGGATTTAGAACATTTTGGATTATGCAGTGTAAGAGTGCTCTTTATATTTTTGATGGATGATCTTTATGTGAAAGAAGCATTTGAGTTTATTTTCTTTCACAGCAGGATTACAGATTATCCTCAATGATTGTACCCAAGAAAAAAGTGTTGGAAAGTCCGGATCTACTGTATACATGCTGTTCCATTTCATTTTAATTGAACTGGGGCTCTCAGGTCACCTGTGGGAATCTGTGCTCAACTGATGGGCTGTTCTTCATGACTTCAGCTGCTGTGTAATTTTCCCTTGAGCATATACTGTATATCTCTTAAAAAGTAACTGTCCATGTTGAAAATAGAGGGTGGATAGTAATTGACAAATAGCCTTATCTTAAGCCAAGAAAAATCTGAAAAATATAGATTAGTTCATTCTAGTCTTCTGTATTAGGGACTTTACTATATAATTCTAAAACATATGAAAGATGTCTCTTAAACATGTTTTTAACCATCCGTTTTTCACGCTAAAGCTCCTAAATTATTTGTTGTTTTATTGCCAATATAATACTTGATTATAGTGAAGGTTTTGTGATTTTAGTATAGCGCAAGATAAATAATATTGCTCTATTTTTCTTTTGATATGTACCTACATCTTTCACTTTATCTTTTCATTGGACTCAACCACACTGGGGCAAGTAATGCATTTTATCAACTTTAGATTGTTACTTGAGGAAGAATACTTTTTTGTTGTTGTTAAATATACAAAGGGTTCTACTTCTTTAAAACTAAAGTTGGTTTCTTACATTATTATTTTAGTTTTTCTTGAACTACATAACACCACTTTCATTTACTCTTTTTTTTGTATAATTTTGGTTAAATTTACTTCCTGTGGACTAAAACTACCTGGGTAGGAAAATTGCTTTCTAGCTCTTTTTAAGACTAATATATCTACAGATAAGGCTAATACATGTACAGATAATGATTATCCATATTCAAGAAACAGAAAGAAATATACCCTCATGAGTATACCATACTCCAAGTTTAAAGAAATGTTGAAGTAAACTTTTGAAGAAATGTTGAAGTAAACTTTTTTAGGTAAATTAATGGTAGAACTACTTTATATATAAAAGCCTTATTTTAGAAGTGGTGCTTTTCCTATTTAACTTTCAAAGTTCAAAAATGAGGCCAAAATCATTTATATATATAAATGCCCAGCGACTGGAATGACCAGAACAACTGGAATGACCGGTGGCTATGATGCACACTGTGACAGCCAACCCTCCTGATCCATGGCCCCTCCCCCTGACTGGCCTGGCCTGATGTGCTCCCATCGGAGCAGGCTTCCTGGACTCCACCTGTGCACAAATTCATGCACTGGGCCTCTAGTTTTGAAATTAAAGCAGAAGGAGAGTGTAAGAAAAGAGCATTTTAGACCCATTTTACTTACAAATATAAATGCAAATACTTAATACATTGTGGACAGATCACAAGAATTCTCTCTTCATATTACACAGTGTTTCACAAAGTATCATACTTAAAAAAGATATTAGCTTGTAAGAACATGTAATAAATAACTACAAAATACAATTAGTGTTTAATGCATGCCTTTAACATTTATGTAAAATTTTTTTTGTACTTGTTCAGTAGAAACTTATCTGGCCACTGAGTAAAGCTAGCAATAAAACTACTAGTCCTCAATGTGATAATAATATATGAAAAAGATATATATTATATAGCGGTCAAATTTTCTTTGTTACAGAACTGTGAAGACTTAATTTAATATTTGGAAAGCTATAAATGTCATTTACCACATTAAAATTAGGATTAAATAAGAAAAACCAAGAGTAATATAGATAATCATAGGAAAAAAGTATTTGATTAATTTCTCCACAAATTCATATTACCAAAATTTCTTAGTAAGTTACAAGATATCTACCAAAAATTCCCTTAAAAATATAATTTTAAATAGAAACATACCAATTAAAAAAAAAAACACCCAAGTATAAGGATTGATATTTGTTATCACCACTTTTATTCAAACTTATACTAGTGTGAATAGTTAGCAAATGCAATAAAATTAGAAAAAAATTTATGATATAAGGATAGGAAAATAAATAAAACAACCATGATTTGTAGGTAATCTGATTATTAAAAGAATAATAATGTATAGACAAATACTTCTGTTCATCAAAAGATACTTTTTTAAAAAGACAGAGAACCAAATGTGTTAAGATATTAGTTCTAAAACTTAACCTACCAAGGATTAATATCAAGAATAAATGAACTAGAAATCAATAAGAAAAAGCAACAACTCAATCAAATGTAGGCAGAAGAAATGAATAAATATTTAATAAAAGAAAGACATATAGGTCCAATAAACATGAAGAAATAATGAGATAATTGCAGGTTACTAATTCAATAAAATCCAAATTTTCACTCATTTATTGTACATTAAAATCTAACAACATGAAGTGGTGGAAGCGAAATGGATAACCAGGGTTTTCTTCATGACTTAGTGTAAATTGGTATAATCTCTCTTGAAAGAAGTTGCATTCTATCTAATAAAAGAATAATATGCAAATTAGGCATCACTCAGTGACAAAGATGGCCTCCCCCATGGCCACAAGATGGTGGTGCCCATAGCCACAAGATGGTGGTGCCCAGTCCAGCTCAGCCCCACCACTGAAGTGGTCAGGCCTGTTAGCCAGGCAGGTGGTGGGGAAAGCACAGAGCATGAGGGGCAGAACAGGTGATCAGAGGGGGATGAGGGTCCCCTGCCCAGGCCAGAGGCCTTCTCCAGAGACCTCAGGCATGGCAAGGATGAAGCCAGTGATCGGAGAGGGCAGGGACAGGGCCAGTGATGGGAGGGGTATGAGGGTGCCCTACCCAGGCATAAGGCCTGGGCCAGAGGCCTCCGGCCTGGGCAGAGGCAAGGTAAGAGATTGCAGCAGCCTGGGCTCTGCAGAGCCAGCGATTGGAGAGGCAGGGGCGGAGCCTGTGATCGCAGGGGTCTGGGCACTGTTGGAGCTGGCAAAGCAAGGGTCTGTAGCCCAGGCCTATAGCCTTGACCAGAGGCTGCAGTGGGATAGGGATGGAGCCCACGATCTCAGTGCCTGTGCAGGGGCAGAGCCGGTGATCGGAGGGGCAGAGGCGGAGCCTGCGATCGCAGGGGTCTGGGGTCCTCTGCCCAGGCCTGTAGCCTTGGCCAGAGGCTGCCAGTGGGGCAAGGGGCAGATCTGGCTATGGCAGGGGGCAGGATCAGAGCCGGTGATCGCAAAGGCCTGGGCTCTGTGAAGCAAGAGATCAGAGGGGGCTTCTGCCCAGGCCTGCAGCCTCATGTAGAGATTGCAGGCCTGGGCAGGGACAGAGTAAGTGATTGCAGGGGTCTGGGGGTCCCCTGCCCAGGCCTGCATCTTCGGCCAGAGGTTACAGGCCTGGGCAGGGTGGAGCTGGTATTGAAGGGCCAGGGTTGGAACTGGTGATCAGAGTGAACTACAGAGGAAACACCTTTTCTTACCACTCATTGGCTAAGCTCCCTGAATACCACTGGTAATATTCTTAGTAACTTGGGTAATAAGAATCCCTGAAGGTGATCTAGGGTTTTTCCACCACACTCCTGGAGAAAAAAAAGAAAGTCCACTGCTGGAGAGCTAAGAAATGTCATATCCTGCCCTAGCTGGTTTGGCTCAGTGCATAATGCCTCAGCCTGCTGACTGCAGAATCTGGGTTCAATTCTGACCAAGGTTGCAGGCTCCTCCCTGGTTGGGGCCCAGGTCAGGGCATATGCAGGAGGCAACCAATCAAAATGTTCCTCTCACTTTGATGTTTCTCTCTGTTTTTCCCTTCTCTTCTACATTCTCTAAAAATCAATGGAAACATATCCTCAGGTGAGGATAAAAAAGAAAAAAAGAAATGTCATATCCTACGAAAGACACATCTTGAAAATGCCTAAAGAAAGTTGTCATTTCTTCATGGTGAAGGGACGACTGGAGTCCATGTTGATGAAAACACCTTGGTAGCTGCGATGACTGGCAGTGGCTGCAGCAGCGGGGTTATAGGGCTGGTGGCTTCCCCTGATTAGCCTGGTCACCTCCCATAAAGGCAGGCCACACTGAGGCTTAGGCCCATTCCCCAAGGGGAGCAGGGAGCAGGCCTAAGCCGTCAGTAGGACACCCCCTGAAGGCTCCCAATATGTGAGAGGGGGCAGGCTGGGCTGAGGAACACCCACTCCCCCAGTGCACGAATTTTGTGCACTGGTCCCCTAGTTATTTTATAAAATTGTATACTCACATGTTTCACTTATAGTACTCCTAAATATTTAGCCAAGTGAACCTCTTTTGTATGTCTAACAAGTGGTATGTTCAAGAATGTTCATAGAATCACTGTTTAGCATAGGAAAAATCAGGGAAGAACTCAAATGTTCATCAACATGCTTTAAATAGCAAGTTACTAAATAAGGCATTATATTATACTCTCTAGTTTTGTGTATATTGATACTCTCCATATAAGGAAAGAATTAATGAATGATTGATTGAAATACAAGGTAGTGGGATATAGTAAAAAGGAGTGGGATGATTATAAGATTAAAGCAAAGTAGCTATAATTAATGATTTCATTAAGGATTTACATTTTAGTATTACTGTTGTAAGAGCTCTATACTAACAAATGTGCTACACCAGTACTATTCTTATGGGTAATGGGGAACCGTGTCAGTATATTTCATGCAGTGGAGTAAGGTGATTGGGTCACTTTTTAGGGCAGAATGTGAAATTAATTCTCTGGTGGTTAAGACTGAGTTGTTACAGTTTTACCTTAGTATCTTCTCTCCTCTGTAATAGAGGTAGTTCATTGGCAGTATACTTCTATGTGTGGAAATAAAATAAAGCACATTAGTATGAAATAGCCTTTATTCTATCTCATTCACACATATACTGGTTTACAAACATATATACATTTATATACATACATATATGTTTGTGACATATTTTTCTTCAGTGAAATTGTAGAGCCCTGGCCTGTGTAGCTCAGTTGGTTGGAGTGTGGTCCGTTACTCTGAAAGGTCATGGTTTCAATTCCCAGTCAGGTCACATAACCAAGTTGCGGATTCGGTCCCAGATTGGGGCTCATATAAGAGGCAACTAATCAATGTTTCTCTTTCTTTTTCTCTTCCTCCCTCTCTCTCTCGAAAATCAATAAACATGTCCTCGAGTGAGGATTAAAACATACACACACACACACACACACACAAAATAAACAAAAAAACAAACAAAAGAAAAATCAACAACAAAAGCACAAAAACTATGGAGTTTTTCAAAGCTCAATGAGATTTTCTTATAAGGAGGGAATTAAGCCCTTAAACATTTTCTTTAGCCTATTTAAAAATGTTTTGCATTTGACTATCAATATTTTGAGAACCTTGCAGTCCATTTTATAGAAATCATGAGATATGTCACAGACGTTAAGTCCTGTAGGATCACTTATTGGGGAGGAAAATCTTCATAACGGTGTGATCTCTAAAATATCTATACGGATAATAGCAATGATGGTAAATAATTGCAGGGAAAATTATACTCATGGACTGCTTAGTGCACACACAGCATAGTGTTTTTTTTAATAGAATTTTTAGTTGTCCTTTGATTTAGATATTGTTATCCTTGGAGTCAGAGGTGACAAAATTGATGTGTCAAAGCTAATGTTGGAATCTAGGTATTCTGATTAAAATCTTATAGCTTCTTATCATTTCTTTAGCTAAAATGTGCACAATTTTCAAAGTGGAAAAAAGAAAGAATGAGTATTCAAGAAACATTTAAAAATTAAATGTTTTAATTTAACATTTAACATAATCAAACCCACAACCTAGGTATGTGCCCTGGTCAGGAATCAAACCTGCAGCCTTTTGGTGTATGGGGTGATGTTCCCACCAACTGAGGGGAGTAAAAGGGGAGAAAAATGGAAAATATCTGTAATACTGTCAACAATAAAAAATATATTAAAATAAAAAAAAACTTTTTTGTAAGGGGAAATAAAAGGGAAATCAATCCCTTTTTCATAATCCTATTGATAGAATTATTTATTTTCTCGGCTGAATAACTTTCAAATTTGCTAATCATTTATTTCCTATAAAAGGCCAGTGATTCAAAATTCTCCCTTAATCATTTTTGCTGTGAAGATAGCATGTTATTGGGTTTATTAATTAATTTCTAGGAGTTACTCAAAGCTTTGCTAGAGTTCTGATGCTTAAAAACATAAAAAGAAAGTAAAGGCATTTGTATCTCCTTGAGGAAAAACAAAGGTAGGCCAGGATTACAGGTTGTAGGCAGTTTTACATTTCTGAGTGTGATATTCATTTGCTTTAATTTATTTTACAAATGCTTATCATCTTATTAATGAAATAATAGTTTGAATGAAGCAAGAAATTGTATCTTTCTTTTAATGACAATTCTGACTTTAATTGTGCAAATTAATGCCTCAAAAAGGTTCCTTTATGATTTCAGAATGGATTTTTAAAAATCTTTACCCGAGAATATGTTTCATTGATTTTTTTTAGAGAAGTGGGGGGAGGAGAGGGAGAAAGACAGGGAGATACAGAGAGACATCCTTGCCTCTTGTATGCTCCTTGACTGGGAATCAAACCCACAACCTAGGAATGTGCTCTGATCAGGAATTAAGTCTGCAACCTTTTGGTGTATGGGATGATGCTCCAACCAACTGAGCCATCTATCTGCCCAGGGCCACATGGAGTTGTTTTATTAAAATGGTTTATAATTACCTAAATCTCCTAGTAAAATGGTAATTTTTAATTATTGCTGCAACTATAAATTTCTGTTATTGTTAATTATGGTCCTAAAATAGGTTTCAGAAGGAGAAAAAACCTCTGAATATGACAAGGCCATTATATAGGTTTTAGTATACATAAATGTTTATCTCTCTTTTTTTTAAATATCTTTTTTTTATTGATTTCAAAGAGAGGAAGGGAGAGGGAGATAGAGACAGAAACATCATGATGAGAGAGAATCATTGATCAGCTGCCTCCTGCACACTCCTTACTGTAGGCCAAGCTGCTACCTGGGCATGTGTCCTGACTGGGAATTGAACTGGGACCTCCCGGTTCATAGATTGATGTTCAACACTGGCCAGGCTAGCTCTCTTTTCTTAGAATATTTCTAACCATTACATTTTTTAAAACCTGAAATATCTCAGAGACTAAGTTTACAACCTCTCAAAACAAATTATTTTGAGAGGATAAACACAAGAATTAAATTGCCACTGATAATTTTCACTTCATTTCACAAACTTTAATGATTACACAGATGTATTATCTTTCAGTTTTACTCAGTTTTCATGTGATAAAATATTTTACCCAGATGTTATAGTACTTCTGAATTAAAAAATAAAATTTTAATTAGCGTGCATAGGTTGTTCTTGGGAAAAGAAAATAATCAATTGGTTTAGAGGTCAAAGAAATTGCAGAAGAAATGGGAAAATAATCCATATTATATATGTGCCTTTGATGGGCACAAATACATATCTATAATGGGTAGTGAAAAACAAGGGACCAAGAAAAGTGTTAAAAACATTGGTTTAGTTCAAAATTCTTATGACTCTCCCCCTGAATCCCCTACACATTGTAGCTGAATATTTTACCTGGGAAAATTATGTTGGATTTGTTTGATTGTTGGTTATTTTTGTAATTCCTTTTATAGAAACTAATTTGAACAATATTTTAATATATAACTATAGTATTAATAATTGTGATCTTATTTGTTTAAGATCAAATTTCCTGTTCATTTCCATTTTACTTTCTTTTGTTGCTTAACACATATCTCAAAATTTATTTATTGATAATATTAAGTTAATATTAGAGAAGAACAACAGAATCCTGTGCTTCTTATGAGGATTATTTAAAACAATATTTCTTCCTATTTGTATTTCTTTATTTGTAATAAATTTTATAGGCTTTACTATTTTACAATCAGTAAATAGCTTATATGTACTATTACTAGTGACAGAAAAAAAGTCCTAGAAAGCTAATTTATAATTGGCAGGTCACTGGGCTTCAAGATCAGCTAATATGTCCCATCACTTTGGTGTAAATCTATGTTTTTGCTTTTACTAAATTGGAATTGTGAGAGCTGCTTTTAAACTTCAAGGGCCTATCAGTTTTGATATGTGAGAATACTTTTGAAGATGTAAAATTCTCCCCAACTTGTTCCCCCTGCTTTTCCCCTAAAAGCAAGGAGAAAACATTTCACTATATATGGACAAGACAATCAGGAGACCAGAGATTTGTGAACAGTAAACCTTAAAGCAGTGTCCCCTATATTCAGTCAGTCCTTCTTCATCGCTCATTAAAGCATCTAATTTGCCCAGCTTGCAAGAAGAATGGTGGATTTCAGCTCAAACTTTTCACATATCCAAACTCTTTTTGGTCTGTTATCAGTTGCCTGCTTAGTTGTATCCATTTCCCATAGCTTATCTTGGCACAGAAAATAGATTTCATCTTTTAATTATTTATAAGATACGAAAAAGATCTGTGGGCCTTATTTTCATTGTAGAGACTGTGCATGTTGTCTGCTGGTTAGCATGATACAAGGTTTGAAAATGACTGACCTGATCTGAGGAGTCTGTCTTGTGATATTTTTATAACGTATGAGAGATATATAACTAACTGATGGGGAGGTCTGTCAAAGATTTCACTATTTGTTAAGGAAGGATCCTCTGACACCAGCAGCGCCTAGCCTGCAATTCATTTAACTATAGAGCAGTCAGTGGTTGGTAGTTCTCATTCCTTCTTTTTAGTTCAGAAGGACTTAATCTGTTCACTGGACTATCTTTTATAAATTTCGTTGCTTTTCTTTTCCTATTAGAAACATTTATTGTTATCATATTTGATAATTTACCATCTAAAAAATGGTGGAAATGGTTGTCTGAGACAGACTCGTGCACTCTTTCTAGGTCTGTGTTTGATCTGATTATCTCTAACATTCTAAAGAGCTACCAAATGTTTTTAGTCATTCCTCTGATGACCCACTGGGTTAAGTAAGAATTCTCTAATTAAGCAGAAGTTAAAGGCAAGAAGGTAAAGAGCAATTGAGTGTGATAGTTGTCTTGCTGCTCCAGATAACTATCAGTGAATTTGTATAAAAAGTATAGAATTTTTATTGATAAAAATCTTTTAAAATAATAATTTTAAGGTTCTTCTTATTATTTTTTAAATGGTGATAGATCTTTATAAAAATGCATTGAAAAATGAAGGTGAGTGTATGCACTAGTGGCTGATAAATGAGGAGTGACTGCTTCAGGTTTTAGACATATTGGTCTGTGTTAATAGCACTGTGTAGCTAGAATTTTAGTTTCGTATCACATTTGTAGGTTAGACACACTGAAACATTTAGCCCTGTGCCCTTTCATTAACCTCACAGTGAAAATGGATAATTTATCTGCTGTAACCCTGTTCTTTCAAATTTCTATGTCTACTTTAAATTTATTGGTAGAAACCAGAGTACCCAGGAGCAATCAAAGCATGGAGAACCTTGGGAGAGAGTAGACACCAGTAGTACCTTCCCTACAATTCCAATTCATTTAACTATAGATCAGTCAGTGGTCGGTAGTTCTCATTCCTTATTTTTAATTCAAAAGGACTTAATCCATTTAAGTTACATTCCTTTATTTAAGACCAGCCTCAAGATAATTTTTTTTTCTTAAAAAGCAATGCCTTTAACAATGCAATACAATAAAAATACTGTAGCATAGCATAGCAGGATATAATTTCCAGTTTTGCTGGAGTGAAACTTTACATAAATATAATAACATTGACTCATTAATTAGATTCATCTCCATTTTCAGTTGATTATTTCCAAATTCTTGCCTTTAAAATGTTCCTGAGTCCCACAGACTGTGAACAGATGTCTAGAAAATGCATATTTATCTACTCTTAAACTGCCATTTGCCACTCTAAGATATGTTGTCCCTGTGCTCCCCTCCCCAAACTGTATAACTTGGGTACTTAGAAATAATAATAATTTGTTTTCATTATATTTATGATATGATGTGTAACCAGTTCCTTTTTCTGGATTTGTATGTTTTTATTTTGAAGCTAGTAAAACTTTAATTTCTAGATTCATATTATAATATCAGAACAAAATAAATAATTGAATTGACCATCTCAGTCTTCCTAAAAGAAGCCCTAAACAAGCACTAGGCTTTACATTATCAATAAACTAGGGGCCCGGTGCACAAAAATTTGTGCACTCGGGGTGGAGGAAGTCCCTCAGCCCGGCCTGTGCCCTCTGACAGTCTGGGACCCCTCAGTGGATGTCCTATGATGGCCCCAGTCTGCCAGGCGCCTTTTGTGTGTGTGTGTGTGTGTGTGTGTGTGTGTGTGTGTCACCACTGGGGACCTGCCCCCAGCCGCATCTGAGGCTCGGAGCAGTCCTCCTGTGTGTGTCTACCTGCTGGGGACCTGCCCCCAGGCACACCGTGGAGGCTTGGAGCAGCACCCCCTCTATGTTGATCTCTCAGACTCTTGCCCTCCCCTGCATGTTGTTCTCTTTTTTGAGCGTGGCCAGGGCTGGGTGCGGCCTGCCTCCCAAGCTTGCCTACTGCCCATCTTCCTCCAGCCACCAGAAAGCAGGGAAAACTCCCCTCGTGGTCAGGCCAGCCTTTTCCTGCTCCCTGATCCCCGGAAGGGACCTGGGAAGCTGCCAAGCAGGCCGCCAACTCTTTCCCACTCACCCGTCCCTTGCAGCCTTCCTTTCCCACTTCCCGGTGCTGCCAAGGGGTCTGGGGAGCTGCCAAGCAGGACCCCGGCCCCTGCAGCCTTGCTTTCCAGCTTCCTGGTGCCCCGCAAAGGGCCTGGGCAGCCACCAAGCAGGCCGAGGACCCCCCCCCCCGCCGCCTCTTACCTGCTTCCCAATGCTCCTCCAACCCTGCCGCCTCTTTCCCATCATGGGTCCTGGGTCCTGCGCTGTCCCACCCTGCAGCCGCTCTGTGCACTCGGGAGGTCCCTCAGCCCGGCCTGTGCTCTCTCGCAGTCTGGGACCCCTCGGGGGATGCCCACCTGCTGGCGTGCCTGACCATCCTGGGTGAGGGTCTTTAAGGCTGCCCACAGCTCCCATTGACCCAACGTCCCAGCAAGGCCGGCTGGACACAGGTTCTGGAGTTTTTTCTCCTATAATTGATACACTGTTCCTTTAAGGCGGCCTTCTAACTACTAACGAAGCCTCCTCTGCTTCACCTGGCAGCGTCTATAATGAAACAATTGTTACTTTTACTGGTTAGGCCGGAGCTGCTCTTTCCTTCAGCTCCGGAGGATTCTATGATTGTTACAATGTTTCAAAACTGCTAGAGGCAGTTTAATGGGAGCTGAGCTGAGGGGCGAAGCTTCACTTTC
>PVJC01033004.1:0-19600 GCA_004026665.1 Murina feae
GCAGGCAGTTGCAACAGAACCCTTAGGTTTGCTCAAGTTCCGTGGCTGTTGGCCTCCATCTTGGCTGGGTTAATTTGCATACAGCTGCTCTGATTGGCTGTTGGCCTCCATCTTGGCTGGGTTAATTTGCATATAGCCACTCTGATTGGCTGGTGGTGATGGTCACATTTGCATGTTTTGCTTTTATTATAGAAGATGAGTAAATTTCTAAATATACATTAGGACATGTCTGATAAGTGTTATGTGCATTTGTGATAACAAAATAAAATATTTAAAATCAAAATTGGCATGAAAATTCTGTGATTTAGGATCACACACACACATACTAAAGCTTCTAAAATATTTATAATTTTGAAAGACATACATTACTTGCACATGAGTAACAACAAAGACCAAAAATCCTCAGAAAAGGTAAATAATCATGTATTGAAATGTGTGAGATCTCAACTCTAAAAAAAGGGTGAATCCAGTATGCAGCTTACAGCTACCAGATATAGCTCACACTAACAATCAGTTCCCTACGGACCAAGACCAAGACCACATCTCTCCCAGTCTACATTTTATCTACAGTCCTTCATACAATGTTGATCAAAGAGTCCCTGTTCAACATGTATTAACTGAATTAATAAAAAAAGATGATTATAATGTCTTTTGTTACCCTGTGAGAAAGGTTCATATTACTCTATTTGAGGCCTGGTGCACAAAATTCATGCACTCAGGGGGAGGGGGTCCCTCAGCCTGGCCTGTGCCTCTCACAGTATAGGAGCTCTCAGGGGATGTCCAGTTGACAGCTTCCTTAGTGCTGACATGGAGACAGGAGAGGCTCCTGCCACCGCGGCTGTGTACTGGCCAGCTGTGAGCCCAGCTGTTGGCTGAGTGGCGCTCCCCCTATAGAAGCACAGTGACCACCAGGCAGCAGCTCCTGCATTGAGTGCCTGCCCCCCCGGTGGTCAGTAAACATCATAGTAACTGTTCATTCCACTGTTCAGTCAATTTGCATATTAGCCTTTTATTTATAGGAGGATAGGATTCAAGAGAAAAGTACAATACAACATTCTGACTACAGATGATAAAATACCTTTATTTATCCACATGAACTCAGACTTAAAAGAGTTAAAAGAAACAGCTGAGCACTAGCCTGGTAGCTCATCTGGTTACAGTGTCATCTGGCACACCAAAAGGTTGGGAGCTCGATTGCGTACCTAGGTTGGGTTTCAATCCCTGGTTGGGGTGTGTACAGGAGACAACTGATCTCTCTCTCTCTCTCAAATCAATAAAAACATGTCCCCAGGTGAGGACTAAAATATTTGTCAAAGACACACAATTGATTTGTTAATAGTAGCACATGTTTTGTTTTGACCCATAGAACTTAAAGACAACTTAAAGAAATACTGGTCCAATGTGCTCATATAAAAGATAAGGAATGAGGCCTGGAGAGAAGTGATTATTCAAGTTTATCTAAGACCTCATATCAAATGGCAGGTTTCTTATTTCTCAGTCTGTTGTTTTTTTGTTTGTTTATTTATTGTCTTCCTTGCTGGACCACCTTGCCTTATTCTACTTTTCCAAGTACTTACCCCCAACTCCTCTCTCTCTCTCTCTCTCTCTCTCTCTCTCTCTCTCTCTCTCTCTCTCACACACACACACACACAGTTAAACATTTGCTTTAAGTTAATTTTTTTGTTTGTTTTTAATCCATGATTTCCTCATAAAGTCAAGGAAAATAATTCCTCTATATTACCCATCATAGTATAGGGCACATGGAATGATTTTAATAAATGTTTATTTGAATATTGATTTCCTTTAATGGAATTAATAAAATATTTCAGAAGATAAATTTTTTGAGGTATGAAAGGAGGCAAAGAGGACATTTCCATTTATATAAGTTCAGCAACATTTTCATAACTGATATTTATACCACACTTACCACATTATGCACTAGGAATAGAGTGGTAAGCAAAAACATACACTGTTCCTGTTCTTATAGAAATCCCTGCATAATAGGGAAACAAACAATAATTAATTAGTCATTCTAGATATATAGTTACAAATGGGAAAAGGTCTTCTGAAGTAAATGAACGTTGTTCTTTGGAAGCATATAATAAAGGAACATTCCTCTAGAAAGTAGTGCTTGAGTTTGAAGAATAAAGAAGAGTTAGGGATGACACAAGTGAATATAACAGAAAGAATTTGAGATTCAGTGAGGAGACTGTTTGATTAGAGAGATGGGTACATGATGGCAAGGAAAGAAGCGTGAGAAGAATGATATTGAAAATAAAGATGGATGAATGTGATATAGGCAAGACTACGAAGGATCTTGAAAATACAAGAAAATAGGGATCATTAAATAATAATAGTGCAAATACTAGTAGAAGATACATGCAAAAATAGACAGGATTGAGCAAAAGTAGGTTTATAGTTGCAGGTACATGAAACATAGAGTTTTTTCTTGTATTATTATTCACTAATTTTGTATTATTTTTCATATGAAAAACTGTAAACTTACTTTTGTCCCACCCTGTAAATATTTATACACTAAATAATATGTACATAACATGAGCTAGATTAAGTATAAACATTATCTCCTTTAATCTGACTGTCACAAACATTATCTCCTTTAATCTAACTGTCTGTGTGTTTATAGATGAGAAACTGAGGCTCAGAGATGCAAAACGACTTGCTGGAATATACCAATTGATAAGTGCTGACTTTAACTCATGTTGGTCTGCATTTGAGTAAACGTCTTCCAGAAGAGAACAGAGGTGATGAAAGATGATGATGGCTTATAGAATGCACTAGAGGAACTAAAAGCCAAGGGCTATTTTTGAATCCAAATGTGAAGAAATCTGGGCCTTAGACCAGGGTATTGGTCATGGGAATGGAGAAATAGGGTCAAAATTGGGGGGGAACCCAAAACAAAAACCAGATGAGTGAGTGGATTGAGGAATGCAGGCAAATATTTAGTTGCCTGTGAATCTAATATAGTGAATCTCAATGATTTGGAACAGGAGGTGTCATTGTCTCTGGAAGGAATTTTTGATAAAGAGGTGGTTTTCAAAGAAGCAGGTGTTAAATTAGGGGAAAAGTCTATTGACATTTTATACATAGTTTGGATTAGTAAGAATAGAAAACTGATTTAAAAGAATGTCAGTAACTGGGCACTCAAACTTGTCTGAAATGGGCTTTCAAATTATTCATCAGAATTTATGACTCGATGCTAAATGTATTCCACTGATACATATGTTAAAATGCACACCACACATCTTACTTTTGACTAATGAGATTTCAAATCCACCCTGATTCACTCCCGTTTACAAAAGGAAATTAAAAAATTGATTGGTTACTTCCTCTGCTCCATGTGGACACCTTGATTGGCCAGCTGCTGGTGGCTAGGCAACCAGGCTGAGAATCTCTGGAACAAGTAGCCGACTTCATCACAGCAGGAGCCGTGAGGCAAGAGGCTCTGGGATCAATTAAAATGCCATGCTTTTCCAGGCTGGTTTCCAGCACATCTGTGCATGATTCCACATAAATTTAGGGAATTAGAGATCAGACAAAGGTAAACATTTCTGTGCTTTGCTTAGCATTGATTTAGAATGAGAAGATGAACTAAGCAGCCATTCAGCCTGGAGGGGGTTTACACCTTCAGCTGACTCCCCCTCCCCCCTCGAAGCTTTATTATTTCAGGTATGTTGTAATCGAAGGCTGCTTAAATCATCTGTGTGTTCCTTTGAGCAGGGGAAGAGAAAAAGAAACAAAGGAAAAACCAGCTCTTAGTTTCATAGACTAAACAGCAGAATATGACTCATGCTTTCATTTTATAGTCATACTTCTCAAAGAAGAAATTATTATTCAGTCTCCCAAGCTTGGTTTAGATAAAATATTCATTCATGTCCCCATAGAAAGGGAAAGACATTTTCTCCCTAAGAGTCTGTAGGATCTGGCCTTTAAAGACCCTCTCCCCTTTTGTTTTTTTTCTTTTATCCATCCCTTGGAGTCTATAGTGCTGGCTGTTCCCTTAGTATAGAGGTCTGTCGGCACCCTCTGGGTGTCAGGGAAAGGGTGAACTTCCTTAGACTCCCTTGTACCTGGACTGAGGTAAGGGGTTGGAGGTGAATCTTGGAGGTAGCAAGCAGCAGCACTAAAACAGTCACAGAGATGGGGAAAAGGCAGACAAGAGATTGGAAAGCAAAGACACGACCAAAATCATGAGGCATAAAGAATGTTATTTTAAACCCTACAGAAAAAGATGACCTTCTAAATTCACAGAGGTAGCACATTTCATTAAACAACAGGAAAAGCGGAAAGCCATCAACATTGGCGTCCATGTGAATTAGAAGTAGGCTTCCAGGTAGCTTTAGAGTGACTTTGATTAACTCATTATTTCCTAGCCTCCACAACAATCTTAAGTGTTGGAAAGGAAGACCTGCAAAGACATGTTCAAATTTATAGTTATAAAATTCTATAAATTATTTCAAGATTTTGATATATGTATTTATATTACACATAATACAAATCACATATATATTACACACAACTCACAAATATATAAAAGTTTATGGGAACTACAATTTTAGAATTATTAACTTTTTCTAGTGAGTAGAACGTTTTGTCATTATGAAGTGACTTATTCTAATATCATGCTATCTACCTTAATGCCCGCTAATCTGATAATAATGACACAATTTTTAGTTGGTTCTTCCATGGTTGATATCTTTATTTCATTCTTCTATTTTTTAACTTTTTGAAATTTATGTTTTGAATATTTCTCTTATAAACAGTCTATTATGTGTATTTCATCAATTCTACCTAAAATAAAAAAATCTTTGTCTTTTAACTGGAGCATTTATTTCAAAATTTTAGCAAAGCAAGGAGGACATTTAACATTTATTGAGCACCTAGGGCTGGGCTCAGTACTGCATATTTTAGTTTTGACTTCTCACTAACACTCTGTTTTATATTGTCTCTATTCTACAGGTGAGCAACCTAATCTTCTGTAATATGCCAAAAGTCACACAGAGATGAATGACAAAGCTGTGCCTGTGCCTCTTGAGCCCATATTCTTTTTCCCCTACCATATATAATTCTCTCACTCTTAAGAAATCTTATACAATAAGGATTATTTGCCTAAACATTGACTTAAAATTAAGTAAATAATTCATTCTGTATGTACTTAAGTGTAAGTGTAGCATAACATAAATCCATAAAGATCATTTCCAGGAGAATATAAAAGCTTAAGAAAATTTCAGTTTAACTCTCGCCTGCCATTTGGGCTCAACAAAAACCATAAGAGATACGGCAACTTTCCAAGTGAACACAATGTGAGGAGGTTGATGGTTGGACTCTGAGTGTGGTGTTCCAACTCTAGGTACCTTCAGAGTAATGTCATGCAGCTCTTGCCAAAGTACACAGTGAACTATTTTAATAAGAGAGCAAGTGAAGGTTTAGAAATCAAGCAACTTGTAAAGGGGTATTTTAATTTTCTGTCATCCACAAGTGCCTGTAATTAATACTGCTTAACTGCAGTTGGCATATTTATGACTTTGAGTTTCCTTCTTATATAGCCACTCCTCATTTTTTTTTCCTACCTATTAACAGTGCTCTGAGACCTGGGAGGACTGACTGTAATTCAGTAGAAACTAAAAAATTTGTCTAAGAATAGTTTCCAAAAAGCAGCAATTACATCTGCCACATTTTTTGAGTTTATTTAAAGAAAAGTTAGGAAATTCTTCATTAGTTTAGAAAAATTCTACTTCTTCCCTTGAAAAATTATTTCTCATTGTATATTTTGAATTTAGTATGAGATAAATAAATGAGCTGATTGTAATAGCATTATATACAAAGTATGTGAGAGGAGACCTCTGATTTTGTCAGCATGACAAAAATCTAGCATAGGTTCTTTCCCCCTGAAAACTCATAGTAATGCTGGGTAAAACTTAACAAAAATAAGTAAGTAAATAAAAGCTGAATCCAAAGAAATAATAAAAATATCAGATCCCAGGAAAAAAAATGGAAGGGAAGTCATAGGGCAAAGGTATGAGAAAAACTCTGATATAGGTCCTATAATCTAGGTTCAAAGTTTTATTCCTTATCTAGGAGTGTAAGACCTTAAAGTTAGGACACAATGAGGGTACCCTCCTTCATATAAGTGGAACTTAAAAAAACAACAACAACTCAGTCTAGAAAATAGCAAGGAAGCTTGATTTTGAACAAAAACAAAACAAAACAAAAACCTACATTAAAAATAAAATTATGTGGCATCAAAATTTAGCTACTTTCAACTAAACTAGATACTAGTTCAGCTGCCATAGCAAAATAGGATAAACTGATAGTTTAAACAACAAAAATTTATTTTGTTGTTTTGAAAACTAGAAGTTTTGAAAACTAGAAGTCCAAGATCAAGCTTCAATCTAGTTCATTTTCTTGTAAAGATTCTCTTCCCAGCTTACAGATGGCTGGCCACCTTCTTGCTATGTCCTCATATAGTCTTGGTGCATATAAGATAGAGCTAGAGCTAGAGCTAGAGCTAGAGGGGGGGGGAGGGAAAGAGAGAAAGCATTTTCTACTAAAAACACTAATCCTATAAAATCAGGGCCCCATCTTTATAAAAAATAGCTAATCTAATAAAAGAGTAATATGCAAATTGGTGTCACTCGGCTACACCTAAGCCATGCCGACCAGCCAATCAGAGCAACTATATGCAAATTAACCCAGCCAAGATGGCGGCTGGCAGCCATGGAGCTGGAACTAGCAGGAGGCTTGCCCCTGCAACGGAGGAAGCTAAGGTTCCCTCCCATCTGCCTTGGCAGGCTGTGGCCTCTGCTCAAGGCAACAAAGTTTCAATTATAGAAGATAAATAAACCCCAGATACCTGCCTCCAGCCAGCTTGGGCTCAAGAAAGCACTGGGAACCTGGGTTGTCAGGGGCAACCCAACCTGGGCTCTGGTTAAAGCAACAAAGTTTCAATTACAGAAGATAAATAAATCCCAGATACCTGCATCCAGCCAGCCTCGCTGCAAACAGCCATCAACTGCTCACCCAGGCTGGCCAGGTACCCCTGGGGGGAACCCCCTCCCTGAAGGGGATATAGCCAGCCTGGAAACAGCCTTCAGCCCCTCACCTAGGCTGGCCAGGCACCCCAGCGGGGAACACCTACCTTCAAGAGGCTGTGGCCAGCCTGCAAATAGCTATCAGCCACTCATTCAGGCTGGCCAGGAACCTCAGAAGGACCCCTACCCTGATCCAGGACACACTTCAGGGCAAATCAGCTGGTCCCCACCCATGCACCAGGCCTCTGTCCTATATAATAAAAGGGTAATATGAAAATTGACCCTAACAGCAGAACTTCTGGGAATGACTGGTCACTCTGACACACATTGACCTCCAGGGGGAAGCTCCTGCATTAAGCGTCTGCCCCCTGGACACACACTGACCTCCAGGGGGCAGACGCTTAATGCAGGAGCTGCCCCCTGGTGGTCAATGCGATCAAACAGGGGGAGCTCTGCTTAGCCACAAGCCAGGCTGATGGCTGCCAGTACAGCGGTGGTGCTGGGAGCCTCTCCCGCCTACTCAGCAGCACTAAGGATGTCCGACTGCAGCTTAGGCCTGCTCCCCGCTGGCAAGTGGACATCCCCCAAGGGCCCCTAGGCTGCCAGAGGGATGTCTGACTGCCAGTTTAGGCCCAATTGCCCGGGGAGCGGGCCTAAGCCAGCAGGTGGGCATCTCCTGAGGGGTCCCAGACTGAGAGAGGGCACAGGCTGGGCTGAGGGACCCCCCTGAGTGCACAAATTTTTGTGCACTGGGCCTCCAGTTAGCCTATAACAAGCTATTAGCTTGAGTTAATGAGTTAATAAGTCAAGCTAATAAGTTAATGAAAATATTTTTCTCTGAGGAGGAAAACCTCTGAGGCACCTGCCAAAAGCCTATACAAGTATTATGTGGAAATAATACTCTGTGAACACAGAATGACCACAGTGGTGAAGGGTAGGAAGTGGTTGAAGATGAACTTACAATAAAAAATTAGGAATCACATGAGAACTAATATGCCATATGAAACATTCCAAAAGACTCTTTAAGCTAAGTATCCTAATATATAAAAACCCTGGGTCCATCACATCCACAATAAATAGGATGCTCAACCAACTGGCAGTCCTGCAATCAGGGTTGACTACTATGGCAGCGGGGGGGAGGAGGAACCCAGCACTGACTGCTGAGGGTGCTACAAATCAGGCCCGGAGAGAGGCCTGTAGAGAGAAGCAGGGTCTGATCCATAGCCTCTGTGGCAGCTCTTGACCAGCACTTGCCTTTCTCTTTAGCTCCAGACCTAGTCAGCAGCTGCGCCTCCATTTCTCTCCAGGCCTCCACCAGGGCTGCTGATCAGCCCTGCCTTTCTGATCACGCCCTATTGATAGGCCCAGAAATGCTGACTGGCATAGAAACCAACCAATCAGAACCAAATCTGGGTCAACTGTGATGAGCCAATGGCTGCCTAGGAAGCTTTTTTTAAAAATATATTTTATTAATTTCTTACAGAAAGGAATGGAGACAAATAGAGAACTAGAAACATCGATGAGAGAGAAACATTAATCAGCTGCCTCCTGCACACCTCCTACTGGGGATATGCCCACAACCAATGTACATGCCCTTGACTGGAATCAAACCTGGGACCTTTCAGTTTGCAGGCCGACACTCTATCTACTGAGCCAAACCGGTTAGGGTGAGGCGAAGCTTCTGACACTGACTGGCATAGAAACCAACCAATCATAACCAAATTGGCCAGCAGAGGAGGGCAGTCGGGAGAGAGATCAGGTTGGCAGGGGAGGGCAGTTAGGGGCAATTAGGCTGGCAGGGAATGGCAGTTGGGGCAAGATTAGGCCAGCAGAGGAGGGTAGTTGGGGGCAATAAGGCTGAGAGGGGAGGGCACTTGGGGGCAATCAGGCCAGCAGGAGAGGGCAGTTGGGGGCAACCAGGCTTGCAGGGGAGGGCAGTTGGGGACAATTCAGCCACCAGGGGAGGGCAGTTGGGAGCCATTAGGCCAGCAGGGGAGGCCAGTTGGGATGAGATCAGGCCAGTAGGGGAGGGCAATTGGGGGCGAGATAAGACCGGCAGGGGAGGACAGTTGGGGCCAATGGGCCGACAGGGGATCAATTACGTTTTAATCAGGCCAGCAGGGGAGCAATTAAGGGGTGATCAGGCTGGCAGGCAGAAGCAGTTAGGGGCAATCAGGCAGACAGGCAGGCGAGTGGTTAGGAGTCAGCAGACACAGATTGTGAGAGGGATGTCCAACTCCAAGTACAGGCCCAGTCCCACCGGCAGTCAGATATTCCCCAAGGGAACCCAGATTGGAGAGGATACAGGCTGGACTGAGGGACACCCCCCCTCCCCAGTGCACGAATTTTGTGCACTGGGCCTTTAGTGTATGGTATAAAGTGATTAAAGATGATCATTAAAGAAATCAAGACCATACCAAATTATAGGATATTGTAAAATAAACGTTAGACCTGAAAACAAGTAGAACTTCTAGAAATTAACAATATTAATATTGAAATTATATTTTTAATGAATTTATATATCAGATACACTTGAAGGGAGAAGTAATGAACTAGAAGATAGATATGAATTACTTAGAATTGGTAGTGATAAAAAATTTTATAAATGTATGATGATAAATATTATAAATATGTGGATAATATAAAAGCTTAAGAGAAGCCCTAACCAGTTTGGCTCACTGGATGGAGCATCGGCCTGCAGACTGAAAGGTCCCAGGTTTGATTCTGGTCAAGGGCATGTAACTTGGTTGTGGGCACATCCCCAGTAGGAGGTGTGCAGGAGGCAGCTGATTGATGTTTCTCTCTTATTGATGTTTCTAACTCTCTATTCCTCTCCCTTCCTCTCTGTAAAAAATATATATAACAGCTTAAGGGAAATGGAGGAGAAAGGGTGATGGTTCAGTGTACATCTCCTACAAATTCTCAAATAAGTAAATGAAAGGAATTGGAGAAAATTAATAATCTAATCTAGTAAAAGAGTAATATGCAAATTGACCATCACTCTGAGACACCTAAGCCACATCCCCAGCCAAGCCACACCCCCAGCCAATCAGCCACTGTATGCACCTTAACCCAGCCAAGATGGAGGCCGGCAGCCATGGAGCTAGAGCACACAGGAGGCTTCCATTGTAACTGCCTGCCTAGGCCCACCGGGCCTCTGCTCAAGGCAACAATGTTTCAATTATAGAAGATAAATAAACTCCAGAAACCTGATTCCAGCCAGCCTCGCTGGGATGTTGGGTCAATGGGAGCTGTGGCCAGCCTGAAAATGGCCCTCAACCTCTCACCCAGGCTGGCCAGGCACCCCAGTAGGGACCTGAACCCTAAAGGGACTGTGGGTATCTTGAAAACAGCCCTTAGCCCCTCACCCAGGCTGGCCACACCCTCATGGAGTGAGGGTTCCCACTGGGGGGCTTGGCCAGCCTGCAAACAGTCATCAGCCCCTCACCCAGGCTCGCCAGGCATGCCAGCAGGTGGACATCCCCTGAGGGGTCCCAGACTGCGAGAGTGCACAGGCTGGGCTGAGGGACCCGCTCCCCCCCCCGACCCCGAAGTGCTCAAATTTTTGTGCACCAGGCCCCTAGTTAAAACATAATGATTGAAAATATTTTATAATTGATGGAAAACACAATCCTTATATCTATGAATCACATAAGGACTAAACTGGGAGAAATACAAATGAATCCCCACATAGTCATGTTATCATGTAACTTTAAAATGCCAAATTCAAAGAGAACATTTTAGAAGCAGCCAAAGAGGACAGCCAGATTAATCCTAAATAATAAAAGCCTAACATGCAAAATGTTTGACTGGGAGTTCGACTGGAAGTTCGACCACTTGCTATGATGTGCGCTGATCATTAGGGGGTAACACCGAACATGGCAGTGTCAGCAATGTGGTGCTGGCAGTGGCAGCAGTGGAAGTACTGCTGGCCTAGATGGGCCCCAGTGAGAGCAGGTCCACAGCAGGATGGTGGAGCAGGTAAAGGGGTGGCACCAGGCCAAGGTGGGTGCAAGCTGTGGCCTGATCACCCAGCTAACCATCCCACAGACAGGGGGCAGGGCCACTGCTTGGCTCCCAGCCATTGAGGGAGTGGGACAGGGAGCTCGGCCCTGATCAATTGCCCCATAGGCAGGATGGTGGAGCAGGTGAGGGGGTGGTGCCAGCCCACAGCGGGGTGCCAGGTGGCGTTGCAGGGCTGCGAGCCTGGCGGTGCGAGCTGCAGCCCGGTCCCAGCAGGCCACCCCAAGGGACCCAACGTGTGCACAAATTCCTGCACCGGGCCTCTAGTATTACCTAAAAAGGAATAATAATTAGATTTGTCAGCAGCAAGAATAGAAGTCAGAAGACAATGATATCCTCAATAAAATGAGAGATTAAGATGCCTCTGTAGAAATTGCTAATTCAATCCAACAAAAAATTATTAATATGTTTATACAAAGACTTGTCAGTATTCACAGAAGTATCACTCATAATGGTATAAACATAAAACAATTCTAATGTCCATTGTCAATGTAAGAAAAAATATTCAAACCCATAAAGAATTTTTGTGAGTTTATTTGAGCCAAATTGTCGACAATTGCCAGGAAACAGAATCTCAATGTATTGGGATAATGCTCTGGGGAATAGTAGCTTTTCACCTTGTTTTATACATTACAATCAAAGGAGATAGAAGTGGGTTACATGAAATCCATTGGTGATTAGAGAGGTGGGAGAAAGCAAAGGGAGGGGGGAACCTCTGGGATTGGATAAAAATGATAGACAGATACTTCTTTTACTTAGGTGGGTGTAGGATAGTAAACAGTAAATAATTAACATAACCATAACAATGAAGGGATTTGTGGAGGTCAGAGCATTTGGTTGTGCCCTGAGGGGTCTGGAAAAAGGAAAGTTACCCTGACAATTCAAAGACAATAAGCTCAGTTAAGAGAAAGATTGACCTTTGTCAGGAAAGACATAGGCCTAGGATGAGACTACCCAGTGTAACTGCTTTTAGTTAAAGTTTTAATTTCAGACCATCCTTCATGGTTACTTTAGGTCTTTGTGTTTGCAAGACTGCCATGAAGGCTTTCCCTGAACTTGTCAGGTTAGCATGTGGCCCCTTTTTCATCCACATTATGAATTGACAAATGGAGAAACAAAATTTAATCTATCCATCTAATGGAATAATATTTAGCCATAAAAAAAGGAATGATCTACTGAGTCACCTGGACATGGATGAACCTCAAAAACATTGTGCAAAGTTCAAGGAGCCAGACACACAAAGACTGCATTTTGTGAGTACATAGAAGACAAAGCTTATAAAGACAAAAACAAACAAACAAGAAAAACCCACACACAAATCAATTATTGCCTGAGGCTGGGTGTGCACCTGAGGGTTAAACTGAGAAGGTCACAAGGGAACTTTTGGGAATGCTAGAAATGTTCAAAAAACGAGTATGGGGATGGTTGCACAACTCTGTAAATGTACTGACGATCATTAAATTGTATACTTACACTGAGTACATTTTATGTTATATAAATTATACCTCAATAAAGCTATGAGAAGGGAAAACATTTCCGGAAAGAAACAGTGTAGGATTCAGGACAGAGCTGACCCATGAATTCCAGCACTTTCCTCACATGTCATATTTCTTTATGGAAATGGCATGTTTATTCTATCAGTATATTAAAAAAATTTCTTTGAACAAAATAAACTGATGGACAAAATAGATCCGGAGTCACAGAAGCATGGAAAAGACTGAAGAATCTCAGCAGGAAAGTGATGGTAGGGGAGTGAGGGATTAACTGGGAAACTTATGTAAATATCAGGCACAGCCCTTGGATAGGGACAATAGTGTGGTAAAGGCCTAGGAGGGGTGGGTGTGGGGTGGAGAGGATCAATGGGGGAAAAAATAGGACATCTGTAATACTTTCAATCACAAAGATAATTTTTAAAAAAAAATGAAGTACTTCGAAATGAGCTATTTATCCTGAGACCCTTGGTTCTCAAAAGAAGTCAAACAGACTTCCTATTATGGAAAAGCTTTGTTATTTGGAACCTATTTTCATCGCTGGTTTTGATTCAAGACCACAAAGCTAATTTCTTTCAAAACTTGAAATCATGTTGTTAAGCATGGTTCCACCCCCGCCAAACCCCCATCCTCATGATCAATTGGGAGTGAAACACAGTGCACAATTCTCATTTTTATTAGAGATCCAAGCTACAGTAGAAATGATACTACAGATAAGATGTCAGTTAACTGCATGTGGATGATTGCATTCATTTATGAATTTCGCTTTCAGACTTTTTCCCTTATGGGTAAAACAATAAACAATGAGCTGTTCTTTGTTCTTTGACTGATTTCTCATTTCAATTAGAATCTTTCAAGCAACTGTGGCAATGGTTATGTGACTATAATAATTTACCAAAGCCTGAAGTCTTAGCAAGCCTTTGGGACCTGGTACCACTTCCCAAGCTGGAAGTCATTCCCAGCATAACATTAGGAACTTAATTGTACTTTTTAATTTGTGCTCTACCACTCAAAATTTCAGACAATTTGGATATAGTTTTGCATCTAAAGCCAATTAGTGTTTTAGGTTAAACCCTGAACTGAATTAACTTACCATAAACTCTTTGACCCCAGAGCTATATCAAACCATACCACGAGTTTCCAGTTTGCAAAATCAAAGTAAGACTGGCAGTAAGAATGTCTTTTCTGTGTTTGCTAATGAGGCATTATTTTCCAAAGTCAAAAACTCCTAGCAGACAGACACTTTTAATCATCTCATTTTTATATCCAGATTTCAAAGTTCAAATTATAATTGCCACAGGACAACCAGAGGAACCACATCTTTTTCTTTTTAATTTATCTGAATTTCCAGGGGAAAGATGCAGATGCCAAGTAATAGAGAACATTAAAAAAACAAAAACAACAACAAAAAGCTAGATATAAAACCACATGGTATAACTTAAATAGAACAAACTTGGACCCAGACTCATCTGAGTTTAGCTTCGGTGTTACTCCGCTTCAATGATGTCACATTGAACAAATTATTTTCAATCTGTAGTTTTAGTTTCTCCATTGGTAGAAGGGTGTAATGATACCTACTTCCTGGGATTATTCTGAGGACTGAGTGAGATGTCCGAGGACGTTCTTAACCTGCCCGCAGGTTGACTGTGAAGCCCCTAATTTGCAAGAGAACTTTTGTATATAGACTGTTCATAGTTTCCATCAGTTCTCAAAGGAGTTTGTATGCTCAAAATCACTGAGATGGGATATACAGGCATTTGGTAAATATAAGTTTGGTAACTTTTGAGAATGTTTATGATATTAATAATCTCTTCTCCTTTCTGGAAAAAAATGATTAAATTAAAACGACAAACAGCCCTAACCGGTTTGGCTCAGTGGATAGAGTGTCGGCCTGTGGACTGAAGGGTCCTGGGTTGGATTCCAGTCAGGGTCATGTGCCTTGGTTGCGGGCACAAGAATGTGAAAAGTGTTCCCGTCAATGCCTGTCGCAAGATAAGCACTAAGAATAAAGAAATAAATGATCTGCACCTGCCTTCATGGAACTAGTCTAATGGAGCCTATTTAATGATTGAGCCAGGAGTTCCCCAAGTCCCATCATGAGCAGTTTTGCTGGCCACTGATCTTTTGCTACAGCTGATGCTGACTAGATGTAGAAATACTGCTATTTAGCCTCTGTATTTTCCCTAAAAGATAATTCTATCTCATCTACACAAGTAACTTCAGTTCCTGTACCCTTTTACTGCCTCACAAACTTTTGCTTAATCTTTTAAATCTTTGAGCATGCTAGCATATTAGAACAATTTCATATAGAATCAATTTTATATCCGTACTAGAGATCCTATGCACAAAATTTGTGCACCGGTAGGATCCCTAGGCCTGGTGGTGATCAGGGCCGATCTGTGGGCAAGTGGCGGGATAATTGGGGTGGCCCCCACTGGCACCAGCCTTGGCTGGCCTGGGGCATGTGGGCTGGGGGCAGCTCCTGTGTTAGGTATCTGCCCCATGGTGGTCAGTGTGTGTCACAGGAACTGGTTGTTCCACTATTTGGTTGATTTGCATATTACGCTTCTATTATATAGGATGATAATAATAATAATCATTATTATTTATGTAACAATTGCATGTGTCAGACTTATACTATAAACTTATATACATGAGTTTGCTTAATCCTTGCATTTCTTTAAGATATCGTTATACCCACTTTACAGATGAAGAAACAAAGCTAAGCTAGGTTAAGTTGCTTTGTCAAAGAGCCACAGTTATTTATAGAGCGAAGATTCAAATTAATCTCTTGATTATGTGAGGTGGTAGTTTTACTTTAGGTTCTATAATCAAAGAGATACCTTAGAAAGGTTATTCTTATCATAAAATATTGCTTTTGAAAATTCCACATTTTTTAAAACGTCAGTATTTCTGTTAAAATTAATTTATTAGCTTACCTCCCCCCCTTCTCAAGCACGTCTGTGCCCCTTTCTACCCCCTTCTCAGGTATGCTCTCCTTCCCCAAAGGGCATATATCCTTGCTTCTTGCTCCTAAGTTTCAAGGGCCTTTCTTTTGCCTCTGATTCTTATTTCCTGAGCTCTCCCAGCCAAGCTGGCTTACTTCTTCCATGGCTCACTTCTTCTACCTCTGTGATTTTCTAAATAAATTCTTGCCTGTATTTGAGTCTTGGCTCTGAATTCTTTCTTAGCCAGAACTCAAGTATCAAGGTTGCTGAACCAAAGTCCAACTACTAGTAAGCGGTGTCCTGATTAGACACAGTTGACAAACCAAGAACAAACATAAAATAAAAATAAATAAAAAGTAATTTATTAAATCACTAGCATGATATATTAGTCAGGGTTCTCCAGAGAAGCCAAACTAGTAGAAATACACACACACATACACCCCTACCTTTATATGCATATATGTGTATATATGTTCATATGTATACCTATATACATACATACATACTAAGGCATTTCTCACACACTGTGGTCATAACTTTTACAATTTGCGGTGTGACAGCAAAACTAACATGAACTCTTTCCTTCTTCATCATTTCATGGTTAGAAGATTTATTCTTACTGTGGATCTTAGCAGCGTCGGCATAGGATTTTTTCCTCTCCTTATTACAACCAGAACTTTCACTTTTTCACTTAAAGGAAGCACTTTACAGCTTCTCTTTTGCCGCAACCTTTTGCAGCAAGCATTCAGAATCTGGAGAAGTGGCCATACACAAATGGACGTGCTAAACAAGAAATATAAATTTGGAAAGCACTGAGGGGACCAGGTGGAAATCCACTCTCTAGTGGAGTGGTTCCCTGAATCTCTGGACCCAGGGCATTTTATTTACTGGAATATACATTTGCCCTTTAACAAGCCAAACAGACATAGTAAAGGCAAGATTTGGTAAACAGTAAAAGATGATCAGTTTAGGAGATTGCCTTCAGTCACCATTGTCTCCACAGAATAATCAATACATAGCTTTTAGCCCTTGATAAAGCCCCAAGGTCAATCAACCTCTTACATTTATTATGCTAACTACTTGTTGGTCTTAGCCTCCAGCACTCTTTGGCATAACTGAATTGCAAGCATCACTACTCTTAAACTTTGGGGCCATTTTGAAGTAAATAAGGGTGACTCCAACACAAGCTCTGTGATTCTGCAACATTGCATCTGATAATGCAAGATGGGTAGGAAGTAACCAGCAGGTGGGAGCCTGGTGAATACGTTGAACAAAGAGAGATTCAGATCCTGGAGGGGATCCTGGGAGATTTCATCATCCTACTCAGAACAGCTCACATTTTTGAAACTTATGAATTGTTTATTTCTGGAATTTTCCATTTAATATTTTAAGACCATGGTTGACCTCAGGAAACTGGAGCTTTGGAAAGAAGGACCAAGGATGAGGGGAGACTACTGCCCATCAGCAGTTTCTCACCTGGTTCAATCTAATAGATTTAGGACTGGTTTCTCAGGTTATTTTTTCAAGCTATTTTAATAATTGACTCTTTCTTATCTGTTGTAGTAATATATAGAATGTTTAAAAACATCTAAGAAGGTTTTAAAATGTTTAAATTAACTTTCCTTGAAACTTAAAGTGTGATACTAAGAACACATTCCCCACTGCCCTGAAGCACGTGTCCCTCATAGATAAGGATTTGGACGTCAGTAAATAACTCAGAGTGACTTGTCAAGATAAACACTTGAGTGAGTGATGTACTTTTCCTAGAATACCACATGTAGGCCCTCACCTTGTCTGAGATAAACATGTGTGCATGGACATAATTCAATGATAATCACCTGGACTTCTGCAAATGGAGTGCAGGCTTTAAAAGTGGGGGTTCCGACCAGCCTGGTGCTCGCCTGTTGAGACAGTCACAAAGGTACATCCTCTTGTCAGTCTGGCAAGTGATGCCGCTCCACACTCCTCTTTCTGCCAGACGACAGAAGAACGGTCAGATGTGACCGAGCTCTCAGGTGAGGAACACCGGCCCCCTGTATCCGGACCAGACGAGCCCAGCTGCTGGACCCCTGAGGACAGCACCATTGGGATCCCACTTAAGCCTTTACCCACAGCACCAGGAATTGTGTGACGAATGAAGTGCTGTGTGATTTGCAACTGCACGTGTTTCATGTGGTGTAATTCCTTTGGCAGTTAATTGAATTATTTTGTGTAAATTAAAGCTTCTGGTCTCTTTTTGGTCCTAAGCCTTCCCCTGTGGTCTTGCTTGTATAGAGTAGCCTCTTTGCTAGCAACTACTTGAATGTTCCACACCTGCACGGTTAAAGTTTATCTCAAGGGACACAATCACCCCCCATCCTTTCCCAGGATCTACTTGGGACATTATCCGTGAGTTCTTGGCTCAAATGTCACTTCTTTTTTTCTTTTTACTGAGGTCTTCCTGGACCATCCAGTGTAAAAGCACTAAACCCCACCTGAGTAAAATTCCTACTGGATACTGTTAATTCTTTACATCTGCTAGTGTCTGAATGGTTAAAATGAAAGCACTTAGTACTTGCTCTATAGTAGCTATCCAATAAACACTGAATACATAACTGAACTAATGAATTAATGCTTATGCTTTTGTTGCCTGAAAAGATCATATGAAAACCTCTCATTGCTTAAAAGTAGTTTTTTAAACTTTTCGTCAATGATAGGAGTAAAAAAGTTGAAAGGCTCCAGGCCGTTAAGATA
The DNA here is from genome assembly GCA_004026665.1 of Murina feae. Taxonomy (NCBI): domain Eukaryota; kingdom Metazoa; phylum Chordata; class Mammalia; order Chiroptera; family Vespertilionidae; genus Murina; species Murina feae. The sequence continues at coordinate 18,244 of PVJC01033004.1, forward strand.
ATAAAGGAGTGCAAAGGTGGACTGAACCGTGGTGAGGGATGTCAGAAAGAGAGAAGAGGACAAAGGTGAATGCTGTTGGGAGATAGTGCTCCATGGCCTCTCTTATGTTTGCACTGTTTGCAAGCAAAGGCACTGGCTGCCCTAGTTCCCTATTTTCCTTTCAAGGATGTCTGTATCATAAAGAACATTGGAAGATAAAGATAGTGTCTCCTTTCAAAGCAATGGACAGGTTTGATATCTGTCTGGTATAGGAAAGGTAATGTCACCTTCTGGGACAAAGGATACAAAATCCGGATGCCCAGTCAGAATATCTGGATATGAAGTCTGGTTCTGCCACTTATTAACATGGGATTTTACTATTCTTAGTTTCAGATTCTGTAAAATGGTTGTAACAAAATATGCCTGAAGGAAGAGCAGTTCTGAGAAGTAAATAAGTTGGCATGCTGACATATGCCATGATAAGCACATCTTGGGTATTCAATGACCATCTGTTTCTTTTCTTTGCCTTTCTTCTCTGCATTACATATTGCATTCCTCAAGCTGTCTTTAGAAAGTCCAAATGTTCACCTTACCTAGGAAGATCTCAAGCTGACTCAAATTGTTATTATAGCATTATTCACAATAGGCAAGATTTGGAAGCAGCCCAAGTGCCCACCCATAGATGAGTGGATAAAAAAGCTGTGGTTTTTACAATGGAATACTACTTGGCCATAAAAAAGGAAGAAATCTTACCTTTTGAAACAGCATGGATGGACCTGGAGAGTATTATGCTCAGTGAAATAAGCCAGTCAGAGAAAAACAAGTACCATGTGATTTCACTTATACATGGAATCTAATCAATAAAATAAACGAACAAAATAGAAACTAGACTCATAGATGCAGAGAACAGACTAACAGCTGTCATAAGGGAATGGTACTCAGGGGCTAGGTGAAATATGTAAAGGGATTAAGAAAATAAAAACACCTCTTAGATACAGAAAACAGTATGGTTAATTACAAGAGGGAAAGGAGAGAAGGGGAGTGGAAGGAGGGAAAGAAGGTTAATGGGAGGATAAATGGTGATGAAAGGAGACTTGACTGGGCTGGTGCACACACAATACAATATACAAATGATGTATTATAGAATTGTACACCTGAAACCTATATAATTTTATTAACTAACTAGGGGCCCGGTGCACAAAAATTTGTGCACTCGGGGTGGAGGGAGTCCCTCAGCCCGGCCTGTGCCCTCTCACAGTCTGGGACCCCTCAGTGGATGTCCTATGATGGCCCCAGTCTGCCAGGCGCCTTCTGTGTGTGTGTGTGTGTGTGTGTGTGTGTGTGTGTGTGTGTGTCACCACTGGGGACCTGCCCCCAG
>PVJC01033005.1:0-19603 GCA_004026665.1 Murina feae
TGTGTCCATTGGGGCAGTCATCTTGTGTCTATGGGGTTGGCCATCTTGTGTCTATGAGGGTGGCCATCTTGTGTCTATGGGGGCGGCCATCTTGTGGCTATGGGGTTGGCCATCTTGTGGCTATGGGGGAGACCATCTTGTGTCTATGGGGGCGGCCATCTTGCAGCTATGGAGGTGACCACCTTGTGTCCATGGAGGCACCTCCATCTTGTGGCCATGGGAGCGGCCATCTTTGTCACAGAGTGATACCTAATTTGCATATTACTCTTTTATTAGATAGATAGCCTTTTAGTAGTATGGATAGATTTTATTGCTTAAATGGGGGGGGCCTTTTTCATCAGGAGGAGATGCTCTTGGCAGACAAAAATACATAATCCCTATATGTGGACTGATAGCCAGCCATAGGCACTACACTGCCAAATCAGCCATTAAAAAATTGAACTGCTTTCTTACACCTTAACCAAACAGCTGTTGCCTTTAAATCTCTCCTCAGCCCCCACCTTAGGTTCTGCCTTCGCAGTTCACCCAGATTTGGTTCTGATTTGTCGGTTTGTATGCCAGTCTGTGTCTCCAGGCCTATCAACAGGCCTGATCAGAGAAGCAGGGCTGATCATCAGCCCCAAAGGAGGCCTGGAGAGAAAGAGAGGTGCAGCTAATGGCCAGGCCTGGAGAGAAAGAGAGAGGCAAGGACTGGTCAACAGCTGCCATGGAGGCTATGGATCAGACCCTGCTTCTCTCTCCAGGCCTCTCTCTGGGCCTCATCCATAGCCCCCTTGGCAATCAGTAATGGGTCACTGCACCTACAGCAGCAGCAGTCAGTGCTGGGTAACCACGGCAACCCAGCACTGACTGCAGGACTAACTTCCAGTTGGTTGATCCTTCGGTTGTTTTGGATGTTATGAACCCTGGGTTTTTATATATTAGGATATTAATCATACTCTGTTAACCATGATTGTTTTGTTCTGATTAAAGAAAGCATATTCTGACCTGGCTGGGGGTTGTACACCCCTGGACTGGGAGTTAACCTCAAAATGAGGTCCATTCTTCTTATTTGAGAACTGCCTATTATCAAGGACAGATTAACAACCTTGTTGTTGAAACAATGAAGTCCTGGAGGTGCTCACCTTTTACAACCCCCAGGCCACATTGCCTGTACTCTGAAACCATTATACCCATTGTTATTCCTTTTGCCAACTTTCTCATGTAATCTTTGTCCTTCTGCCCAATTTAAGCAGCTGGCTTATGGGGGGTGGGTAGAGCAGATTTTTTTGGATGACCTGCTGTTCTCCCATGCTGCCGGCATATTCAAAAATAAAAATGCACATATACGATTGAACCCTGTCTCTGTTTAATTGACTCAATTAGTGACAGGCAGCCCAGACCCATTTGTTGTCCAGTTTCATATACATTTTATTGTCTTTGTTATTAGTTTTCTAAATCATATGAGAGTAAGTCACAGACATCATGCCCTTTCCCTCCCTAAATACTTCAATCTGTATTTCTTTTTTAATTTTTACTTTGAAAAGATTTTGTTTCAATTACAGTTTATATATTATATCATTGTGTATTACTTTCAGGTGTACAGCACAGTGGTTAGACAATAATATGGTATTTGTCTTTCTCTGATTGACTTACTTCACTTAGCATAATACCCTCCAGGTCCATCCATGCTGTCGCAAATGGTAAAAATTTTTTTTTATGGGCAATTAATATTACTATATATCTATGATCACTTTTTTTATTCACATCTACTGATGGGCACTTAGGCTGCTACTGTAAATAATGCTGCAATGAACATAGGGTTGCTTATATTCTTCTGAATTAGTGTTTTGGGTTTCTTTGAGTATATACCCAGAAGTGGAATCACTTAGTCATAAGGCAGTTCCATTCTTAATTTTTTGAGGAACCTTCATATTGTTTTCCACAGTGTCTGCACCGATTTGCAGATTTGCATTCCCACCAATAGTGCATGAGGGTTCCTTTTTCTCCACATCATCGACAGCACTTGTTGATTTATTGATGGTAGCCATTTTGGCAGGTGTGAGGTGATATCTCATTGTAGTTTTAATTTACATCTGTCTGATGATTAGAGATGTTAAGTATCTATATATTCCAGTATAAAAAGCCAGCAACCATAACCCTGTAATGCCCGGAACAACTGGTCACTATGACACCCACTGTGGCCAGCAAACTGGCCTGAACTGAGGGTGGGGCTGGCTGGCCAAACACACCCTTCCCCTCCATCTGCCCGCCCCACTACGATAGGCCCACAGCCCCTCCCATTGTTCGGCCCTGACCCTGATGGGCCCCCACTACCCTGATCGGCCCGCAGCCCCTTCCCCAAGCTGGCCCTGCCCCTGATCACTACACCACCCCAATAGTAGGCGTGGTTGGCTGGCCAACCTCCTGCAGCTCTTCCCCCTGCCTGGCCCCACCCCAGATCAGCCTCCCCACCCTAATCAGGGGCAGGGCCAGCGGACCAACAGCCCATGGGCCCTCCCCCAGGCTGCTGGCCCCAGTTTGGCATCCCCTACCCCATTCGGGGGAGGGGCTGGCTGGCCTACTATCCACAGTCCCTCCTCATGGCTGGTCCCTCCCCCAATCAGCCTCCCAATCCCAATTGGGATCAGGGCCAACCTCCTGCCATCTCCTCTTCACGACAGGCCCAGCTTCAATCCACCATGATTAGGGGCAGGCCGGCTGGACCCCACCTGTGTGCGAATTCATACACTGGGCCTCTAGTCTTTTCATATGTCTGTTGGCCATCTGTATGTCCTCTTTGGAAAAGTGTCTATTCAGGTCCTTTTGCCCATTTTTTTAGTTGGATTGTTTGGGTTTTCTTGGGATTGAGTTGTATGAGTTTTTTGTAAATTTTGGATATTTACCTTTCATCAGATGTATCATTGACAAATATGTTGGGTTGTCTTTTCATTTTATTGATGGTTTCCTTTGCTTTGTGAGAAGATTTTAGTTTGATGTAGCCCCATTTGTTTATATTTTCTTTTATTTCCCTTGCTTGAGGAGATACATCAGAAAAAATATTACTGAGAGGAATGTCAGAGATTTTACTGCCTATGTTTTCTTCTAGGAGTTTCAACTTGTATTTCTTAAGAACAGGGACATTCTCTTCCATAACCATAATAAAATGATAAAATTCAGAAAATATAATATTGATGCAATGGGTCTAGCATACAGTCCATATTCAAATTTTTCCATTTGTTACAATAATGTGGTGTGCTTTTCTTAGCACTTGAGAGCATGCCAGTCTTTTATAGCAACTTTTTGCCTCTTTGATCTGGGATCCAATCTAGGACCCTATACTGCACATGTAGCAGTCATGTCCTCTTTAAACTTTTAAAATCTGGGACAATTTCTTGATTTTTGTTTGTCTTTTATGACATTAACGTTTTAAAAGTAGTACAAGCCAACTGTTGGGTAGAAAGTCCCTCAATTTGGGCTTGTATATTTCTTCCCACTTCTATTCAGATTCTACTAGTACATATTTGGCAGGAATATTAGAGAAGTAATGCTGTGTTCTCAATGCTTGAGATCAGGAGGTTAGTTTGTCCTATTATTGATAATGTTAATGTGAATTATTTAGTTAAGGAAGTAACTTCCACACTTTTCCACAGTGAAACTACTACTTTTCCTTTATAATGCAGTATGTCTTTGAAGTGGCTACTTTATATATTACAATGGCTAAGGGTAGTAGCAGAGGTTGAAAGTAGTGCGAAGTTGTAAATCTGGTAACTCTTCTATTCCACATAAAGTTTAGAAATTTGGGTGGACGAAAGGGGCCACATGCTGACCTGACCAGCTCAGGGGAGGCCTGCATGGTGGTCTTGCAAACTCAGAGACCTAAAGTCACCTCAAAGGATGGTCTGAAAGGAAACTTTAACTAAAAGCAGTTATGGTGGGTAGTTCCGTCCTAGGCCAGTATCTTCACTGACAAGGTCGACCTTTACCTTAACTGAGCCTGTCTGTCTTTTTGCATCTAGGACAACACATCCTTGAAATGTCTGGGTAACTTGTAACTTCCATTTTTTCAGACCCTTTGGGGCACATGCTGGGGTCCAGGACAGAGACCACAAATTCCTTCATTGTTATTGCTATCATGCTAATTGTTAGCTGTTAACTATCCTGCACCCACCTAAGTATGTGTCTATCATTTTACTTTTTATCCAACCCCAGAGTTCCTCCCCCTTTGCTTTCTCCCGCCTCTCTAGTCTATCACCAATGGATTTCATGTAACCACCTACGTCCCCTCCTTTGATTGCAAGGTATAAAAACAGATGAAAAAAACACCAGTCTCTGCAGCACTATCCCAATCCATTGAGATACTGTTTCCCAGCAATTGCCAACAGTTTGGTTCAAATAAACTCACAAAAATTCTTTACAGGTTTGAATGTTTTTACGTTAACATCTGATTATGGATTTGATTGCACACAAAATCTTAATAAGACTTTGTGTTCATCTCACATGGAATCATATATGATTATTCTTCCTAACATTTCAAATATGCAATCTATTTTAAATGTTCTAACTTTGTGTCTAGTCTTATTCTCACTGGAAATATTCTGCATTGTAGATAACATAAATATAGTTCTGTTTCAAGTGCAATGATATTTTACATGCTTATTCTGATGTGGCTCCTGGCGTGGGGGATATGAGGACATTTGTTTTGTTCAATAAACATTTAAATAAAGCAATTGAATGCATCTTTCTTGATGTCTACCTGAGAAATCTTGAAAACCAAAGCAAATATGAGTTCAGTCACAATGCAGACACATGGAACATCTTAAAAGGAGTGCAGATCAGAGAAGTATGCTTGTATATGTTAGTGCTAAAAAAATTTTTATTCCCTGAATGATCTCACTCACACCAGGCAAGCATCCAGCGATGATAAGCAATTATTAGTAATAACAAGAAAGGACCTTTGTGGGCTCAGGCTACCCACAGTCCACATTGCACATCATTAGGGCCCCTGATATATTTCTTTGTGGCTTCTTTTCTCTGACAACATCAAAGCCTGAAGCAAAATATAGTGATTTAAAAAGATAGACACAGTCAATGTATTGATCCCTGAAATTGGCTGCCTGTAAAACGTGGCTACTTCTCGCTTCTGGGAACGCTTTTTAAACAACTGCCTCTTAATTTATGCCAGGCTCCAATTGCATTTCAGTAGTCTCTGGTTTTGTTGGAATTGGGTGGTAGGAAAACAGCCACCTTACATAATGAGCTTGGCATCTTAAACTTTTCTGTTTTGTTTTGTTTTTTGATGGCCTATTAGTTTCGTTTTAAAATAGCTTTACATACTTTCATCCCTTCCACATACCAAGATGCCAATATAGAGAATCTTTGAATTAGAATGTTATAAATTTTACAAGACTATTGATCTCCTTTTCTTTTCTAAAGGTGATAAATGTTAAATGCAAAAACATTACAACCCTCTCAAGGCAAGATCCTAGAAGCAAGTAGGAAACTTACATAGGAGTGAGCCCCATTTTAGCTGGTCTGTAGTAATGCAAGAATTGTTTTGTTTTGGAGTTTTCGGAACTAATTATATTATCATCATTCATATGTCAATATTCCTGGGTTACAGAAAGTTGTATTTTTAACCATTTTAAGCTTTAACATGGATCTTATTTTTCAACAGTAGATTTTAATTTCAGACCGCGTATTAGTTTCTATTCTTGTCACAATAGATCACCACAAACTAGCACAGATTAGTGCCTTAAAGCAAGACTTGTTTAGTAGTTCAGAGTTCTGAAACTCAGAAGTCTGGGTACAACATGGCTACACTGGGTTTTCTACCTAGGGTCTCATAATGCCAAAATCAAGGTGTTTCTGGAGATTCTAGATAAAAGTCCACTTCCAACTTCATTGAGATTGTTGGCTGAATTTAGTTCTTTGCCCCTGTAGGACTTTGGTTCCCATTTCCTTGCTGGGTGATTTAAAAATGGCAAAATGCACATTAATATAGCAAAAGCTCTGAGAAGTCCTGCGGAAAAGAAAACAAATTCTAATTTTGATGTAGTCTAACTTAAAGGCATTTAGGCCCTTTAATAGTGTAAAGTTATTTATGGGAGAAATTGACTCAAAAACCTAGCATTCCTGACATATTGGTAAGTAAAAGCAAAAAACTACAAAGTAGCATATGTTTTAGAGTGCTCTTCTGGGGATGCGCCATGATCAGGAATTGAACCGTGATCTCTTGGTTCATAGGTTGCCACTCAAAGACTGAGCCATACTGGCTGGGCCCCACGTCAATCTTTTTATATGAGCCTTGGGAGTTTGGTGTTCCCAGGGCCTGCAGATAGAAAGGGGAATCAAATCTAATAAAAGAGTAATATGCAAATTAACTGTCTCTCCAGGACACTTATGCCATGCCCACCAGCCAATCAGAGCAGCTGTATGTATCTTGCAGCTGTATGCCAAGATGGCGGCTGGCAGCCACAGAGCTAGAGTAAACAGCAGGCTTCTGTTGCAACTGCTTGCCTAGGCTGGCTGAGCCTCTGCTCATGGTAACAGTGTTTCAATTATAGAAGATAAATAAACCCCAGAAACCTGATTCCAGCCAGCCTTGCTGGGACCTTGGGTCAATGGGAGCTGTGGGTAGCCTGAAAGCCTGGAAATGGCCCTCAGCCCCTCACCCAGGCTGGCCAGGTACCCCAGTAGGGATTCAAACCCTGAAGGGACTGTGGGCAGCCTGAAAACGACCCTTAGCCCCTCACCCAGGCTGCCCAGACATCCCAGTAGGGACCCAAAACCTGAAGGAACTGTGGGCAGCCTGAAAACAGCCCTCAGCCCCTCACCCAGGCTGGCCAGGCACACCAACAGGTGGACATCCCCTGAGGGGTCCCAGACTGCGAGAGGGCACAGGCCAGGCTGAGGGACCCCCCTGGAGTGCACAAATTTTTGTGCACCGGGCCCCTAGTAGTTCAATAAATTTACAGAGGTACTGGAACTGGAAAATAAGAGCAGGTCTTTAAAACAAAATAGATTCCTATCATTTCATTCCAGGTCTGCCATGATCTTGTCACTGATTCACTGCTTGTGTTTGCAAAAAGTCTCAAGCTTTAGAAATCCAGAATTCATATATTTTAAAAAATCATATTAGTGAGGCTGCATTATATATGGCTTATTGAGTTTAGAAATTCACCAATGATACTGCCTTCAGCCTTCGCAAGGTTTTGTTAAAAGCAGCCCACATTTGTCAAAAAATTACTTTAAATAGCCTGCAAACCATTTGAATCTGCCCCCTTTTTTTGGTAGTAAAATTGGTCAGTTTTCTGACAGTAAAGAGGAGGGAAAATATGGATTGGCAGGAACCACAATGCCCTGAGAACAACATCGGCTTTCTAAATCCAGAGCTTTTTAGTGGAGACGTAAGTAGCTGCAGCCTTATGTAACTGTTAGCAAGGAACAAAGGGAAAAGTGCACCCTTTTGCTGGCTTTTCTTTTTGCTTTGAGCTCAGGACTGCAATTCCTCATCTTGTTTGGCCAACCAGGGACATTAATTTCTCCCTAATCTGACAGAGATTTGCAGCCTCAAATGTACACTTTAAATCACACCCAGAAACAAATTGGAAGCCCTTGCCTTTGGGTATTTTGTGAGATGCTTATAACCTTCTGCAGTTGGGCTTGAACTTGCCTCACTTTTCTGTGGTTGTCCCCTAGTGAGAGCCTTTTTGATTTCCACTTCAGACAAAGAGAAGGAATCTCTGGTCTGAGGTGTATATGTTTGTTGTTGTTGTTGTTGTTATTATTATTATTATTATTATTATTACTAGAGGCCTAGTGCATGAATTTGTGCACAGGTGGGGTCTGGCTGGCCTGCTCCAATCAGGGGGGGGAGGCAACTGGGGGAGGGACTGCGGGCAGTTGGTGAACTGTCCCCACCCCCTGGTCAAACTCCAAACTTCAGGTGGAGGGGACAATTTGCATATTAGCCTTTTATTATATAGGATTATTACTATTATTATTTTATTGCTGACACTATTACCGCTGTCCCCCATTTCCTTCCCCTTTGCTTCCTCCACCCAGCCCCCAGCCCCATTCCCCTGGCCTTCATCACATTGTTATCTGTGTCCATGGGCTATGCATACATGTTCTTTGTCTAATCTCTTCACCTTTATTTATCCAAACACTCCAACCCACCTCCCCTCTGACATTTATCAAGCTGTTCCATGTATCCATGCCTCTGGTTCTATTTTGTTCATCAGTGTTTGTGTGTTTAATTGGGGGAAAATATACATAAAATATATCATTTTAACCAGTTTTAAGAGTACAGTTCAGTGGTATTAAGTATATTCAGATTTTTGTGCAACCATCACCATCATCTATCACCATAACTTTTTAATGTTTTCCAACTGAAACTCCATACCCATTAAGCACTAACTCACCATTCCCTGTCCCCCAGCACCTGGCAACCACCATTGTTTTCTTTCTCTATGAATTTGCCATATAAGTGGAGTCATACAATATTTGTCTTTTTGTGACTGGCTTATTTCACTTAATATAATGTCTTCAAGGTCTGCACATGTTGTAACAGATTATTGTAAATATTGCTTTATATAATTTTATATCTTTTAAAGAAGCTAATAGAAGAAAATGTAAATTAATAGTGTTTTTATATTAACCTTATTTACTACTTCTGGTTCTCTTCATTTGTTCCTGTGAGTTCATGTTATCTAGTGTCATTTCATTAGTCCAATACTACTTTGTTACTATCTACTTACTTTGTGTTTTTATTGGCATGAATATTACCTTTTAACTTGTTATAGGCCCAACAATGCAATCATATACAAGTTATTTTATTCAAACACTCTTAAAATCAGAGTATTTTGGCAGGACTCTCTTGGAGAAAAAAGTGTGCATGTCTACTATTTTTTATAATTACTAGTCCACTTTGTTTTTTGTGTATAGATTCAGATTTACTGTTTGGGATCACTTGTTTTTTTTCTGCCAAAGGAGCCTTCTTTAGTATTTCTTGTAAGGCAAGTCTGATCTCAACACATTGTCTCAGTTTTTGGTTATTTGGGAATGCCTTTATTTTTTTTTAAATAAGCTTTGCTGGATTCAGAATTCTTGGTTGACAGGCTTTTTTTTCTTTGAGCCTCTTTATATATGGTCCTGGTTCCAAACTCCAGAGCTTGTTTCTTGCTATTTGCTTGTTTATCTATTTATTTTTAGTAACTGGCAAGATTATTTTAGTAAAGTTTATCTTCATTCCCTGTCTCTTCCCTCCTCTTTCTCCCCCTTGAAGTCAGTCTCTGGTATTGATCAGGGAGTGCAGCCTCAGGTATGCCCGCACTCACCCTGAGATGACAGTAGTTTTGACAGGATTCTCTTCTACTGTCTCTTTCCCTCACCATACCCAACTGTTAAGTTCCACTCATTGCTAGTTTATTGCTTTATTGTTTTCTTGGGGCATAACTTGCTCCATAGACTATCCCAATCAAGTTCAGCCTAACCTATAGTTCTTGAGGTCAGTGCTTGTGGTTTGTTCTGATCCTGGGAGGGCCCCTCAAGCTGCCTCCTCCCCTGGGTTTTCTCTAGGAAACTAGCCAGGCTGCAGTTTAACCTAGATCTTCAGTGATTTCACCAATTCCTTCCAATTGGCTATCACCCCAACCTTTACTATTTCCATAAATGTTCTAAGCTTGATTTTTTTCACACTCTTTTGCAAATAAAGTCAGTGCTTTTGGGAAGATATTCATCACTCTCTATTTTAGAGCCCGTCTCTTCCCCTGGGGAAAACTTCTGAGCCATGGCTCTAGAACTGTGGGTGGAAACAATGGTGCACTTGTCCCTGAATGACACCCCACTTTAAAAGCTGAGTGTTTTGTGTGGGAGGGCAGTAGCCTCAGGTCTTGTCAGTTTGCCTTTCTCCACTTGAAACCTCTGCCTTCTAAACTGGGGCAAGGGTGATGGAGGCCCCAGCTTCCCAGCACGCAGTATCCAGTATAGAACCTCATCCCACAAGTGAAGGCTGATGGAGAAGGGAATCCCTACCTCTTGGCTGCATTTGTCTGGAACTTAGCTTTAGCAGCAGGTAGCTGAGAATGGGATGAGAAATTCTCACATCCTGCATCTCCCAGGAAGTTAGCCCTCTGACTAGAAAGAAGCTTAGGGGGAGTTCTGTATTACTGGCTGCAGCCTTCTGTAGTGGAGTTTCTTGCAAAGCTAGGAAGGCGGAAGGAAAGAGCAGGTTATTGGACTAGGTACTGTAGACTCTATCTGTCCTTACCAAGTTTCAGTAAATTTTCTTGAGTAAATGCTTTTTTGTTTGCTTTATGTCCTTAGAACCATTTCCAGAGGTTTGAATGATTGTTCTAAAAAATAAGTTTCAGCAGTTTCTCTAGGGAAGGGTCTGTCATATTTGAAGTGGTAATCTTTGTCTGATTTTACATTGATCTGAGACTACTGGTTAAGGTAATGAATTACATCCAATGTGAAATAATATCAGAGGCTCAATTACCTTGAGAAACTAGTAGAATGGTTTGAGCAATTTCCATGAAAAAGGAACCATAACTGATAGGTTAACATGGAAAGAGAACCATATACAGCCCGACTGGTGGCTCAGTGGTTGAGTGTCCACTATGAACCAGGAGGTCAGGGTTTGATTCCTGGTCAGGACACATGCCTGGGTTGCGGGTTTGATCCCCAGAAGGGGGCGTGCAGGAGGCAGCTGATCAATGATTCTCTCTCATCATTGATGTTTCTCTCCCTCTCCTTTCCTCTCTCTGAAATCTATAAAAATATATCTTAAAAAAAGAAAGAGAATCATATACAGAGCATGGTATCTGGGTGATTGACTGTGTTATCGTGGACTGTTCTTACCTTCTTTCTTTTTAAATATAATATGAGTTTAAATGTTAGAGTGTTTGATTGTGTTGATTTAGTCATTATCATGCCAAATGTACTCCTAAGGGAACAGATTGACAATTACTGGCTTACCACAAAGGTTAAAAAAAATTAATCTCTTTGCTTCCCATATAACCACCTAGAGGGGCATCCTTTTTGCACCTCTTATTTCCCTCCTTTTGAGATAAAACTTAAGTAACCAAGATATATAATGGTGTGACTTATTCCATGAACTTGTTGAGTGGCCAACTTTGCAGATATGTTTTTCAGAAAGAATTATTTTAATAGCATTGATTCTTTCCTGCAGTGATAATGGCGGGCACTCTTCCTGGACAATGAGTTTTGAATAGTTCACAATGGGGGACCAAGATTGAACTTGAAAAAGATTTACCAGCCTGAAGGTTTTTAAAACCTACCCTGTGTTTACTCCTTAGCAAAGACGATCGAAATAGCATTGCGTTTTAGTTCTCTCTTCCTAACAAATCTGTTCCTGAGGTTTCTAGCTCAAATGATATTTTAAAAATCAGAGATTAGAAAGGAAGGACAGGATTACCATTTCTCAGGCTCTTTGGGAGCATTGTCCCCTGGCATGAAGTCATGAATTAATTTATTACAAATGATTACTTTCAGTCCAAGTTATTAGTAGCCATATGTTTGAAATAAATACCAGCCAAAGCATATACAGCTATTGTGGCTCTACAAGTAAGTATAATAGAATGCAAAAAATTCTCCAAAGACCAATTCTCCTCTGAGACATATCTTGGCAGAAATAAGGGAGTATATGGTTTTCTAAGATTGCACACCAGAAACAATAAAAGCATTAGTAACACTCTTTTTCATGGGTAATAAGTTACCTGGTTATTGATTCTGAGATTTTAACTTTGATCCATCAAACTTTCTAGGGAATTTATTTCACAGCCAATGCTTGAGGAAAACAAACATTTCCATCATTAAACTAGAAACCCAGCACGTGAAATCGTGCAGCCCCACCCACGTGGCCTCCCTGTGCTCACAGCCCCAGGCACCCACGCCAATCTTTGGTCATTACGGGGCGTTAGGGCCACAGGCCTTTTATAATATAGATTTATTTTATTTTATTTAAAAATATTCTTTTATTGATGTCAGAAAGGAAAGGGGGGAGAGAGAGAGAGAGAGAGAGAGAGAGAGAGAGAGAGAGAGAGAAACATCAATGATGAGAGAGAACCATGGATTGGCTGCCTCCTGCATGCCCTCTACTGGGGATCCAGCCTGCCCTTGACTGGACATGTGCCCTTAACTGGAATCAAACCTGGGACCCTTCTGTTCATAGGCTGACGTTCTATCCACTGAGCCAAATCCCCTAAGGCTAAATTATTGTATATATAGTAGGGGCCCGGTGCACAAAAATTTGTGTACTCTTGGGGGGGTCCCTCAGCCCGACCTGTGCACTCTCATAGTTTGGGACCCCTTGGGGGATGTCCACCTGCTGGCGAGCCTGGCCAGCCTGGGTGAGGGGCTGATGGCTGTTTGCAGGCTGGCCAAGCCCCCTAGTGGGGACCTTCACCCTATGGGGATGTGGCCAGCCTGGGTGAGGGGCTGAGGGCCATTTTCAGGCTGCCTACAGCTCCCATTGACCCAAGGTCCCAGCAAGACTGGCTGGGATCAGATTTCTGGGGTTTATTTACCTTCTACAATTGAAACTTTGTTGCTTTGAGCCAGCCCAGGCAGGCAGTTTCCTCCAAACAGAAGCCTCCTGTTTGCTCTAGCTCCGTGGCTGCCGGCCTCCATCTTGGTTGGGTTAATTTGCATAAAACGCTCAAATTGGCTGAGGGGCATGGCGTGGCTGGTGGGCATGGCTTAGGTGTCTTGGAGTGGTGGTTAATTTGCATATTACTCTTTTATTAGATTAGATACATAGTTGACCCTTGAACAATGTGGGGTTTAGAGGCACTAACCATGGTGCCCCTATTGGGAGCAAAGCCTCTGATGTAATGGTTCCCAACTGGGAGCAACGTGTCTGATGAAGTGGATAGTAGGCAACAATATCCTGTAGAGAGAATTGCTCTGTTCTTCTGAAGACTTTCTTTTGTCAAGGCTACAAAAGTCACCCTATTAAAAAGTATTTTTGAAAAATTGAAATGGTAACAAATTTCAATGTTTTAAAATTCTATTAAAATGCCAACTGATTTCTTGCAGTCATGGCCTAGTTTGTTTCAGCCTCCAGAGCACTATTCATTTTTATTATGTGCAATGCAAGCACTCACACTTACAGAGAATTATAGGCACATGGTTATATTTAAAGTGAATGTTCTTTAAGTATCAAAGGGTATGGAATTATATTCATTGAAACATAATTCAAGTACAGAGACATATAATAATAAGTGGGTGGAAGTGTGCGCAATAATAATTCAAGGTAATCATTGTGTTATGATTGTGCGGCAGATTAGAACAGAATGTAATGAGGTCTACATTTAATTAGATCACTTTAATTCTAAGCCAGATTGGAGGGCAAGGCTACTTCAGGGAAGGGCCAGTCCCATTTTCACTCTGGAAGCAGGTGAAAATGTGTTCTGCAAACATTCTAGTTTGAGTTGAGGAGTAGCCAGTGAAATGAGAGAGAGAGAGAATTTTAACCTCTTCCTAAATTGCTTTGTTGTGTGTGTGCAGGATAGAATCCTTATGCTAAGACCACACAAATAATTCTCGGGTGTAGCACTCACATGTTTCCCAGTCAACCCCCATCCACCTCTCCTATATTAGCTCATGTTATTCCTTTGCAGAGAACCTCTGCTCTGGACCATGTCCTTGAACTTGGCACTGAAATACCATGAACACTTTCTGAGAACATGCATGCCAAAGCACCTGCTAAGACTTGGTTCAATGAGAGCCTGGGAGCAAGGAAATGTCCAAATTCAGCCAGATTACTTGACACTGCTCAGGGTCAGCTACCAGGCTTCTGCATATGGCCACACCTCCTGGTTCCCAGGAGACCTTGAATTCCAACTTTCTTCAACCCAACTGATCCACCCTGCCAGAAGCCTCTCTTGTGTGAGAAATGACACCCTACTCTGCTTCTCTTAAATTAGTGCCTAAACTGTTTCTGACCCTTCCTACCTCCTGGTTAGGGCTCTGCACAACCTTGAAGTGCCCAGAGGCCAAACCCATCCTCCCTTCTGATTCTCTTGCTGGAGCAACTAGCTTTTCAACTTCTCCTCCTTGGTGAGCCCTTAGGTTTCAAAAGTTACTTCTATCTCTGAATTCCTCAGACTCTGATTGGACAAGTACATCGCATATTTGTCTTCCTACTAATATTGGTAGCTCTTTGAGAGGAACATTCCTTAAGGCTCTTTATATTCTCAATGGTTAGCACAGTACCAGTTGTGGAAAGGTAGTTATATTATACTAGTGCCCTGGTGCACAGATTTGTGCACATCGAAAGGAAATTAATTAGAAGGTGGCCGGTGGGGTGGGACTGGGTGAGATGGTCCAGACACTCCCTGGAGGCAACCTCCCTCAGTCCCTCCCCACCCAGCTGCACCTGGGGTGGCACCGGGGCTTGAAGGGTATCTGGGGAGTGAGTGGAGCACCTCTAGCAGGTGGGATCTCTCAGCCTGAGCTGAGGGGATTGAGCTGAAACTGGCTCTCTGACATCCCCTGAGGGGCTCCGGATTGCAAGGTGACCCCTTAGGTGGTTCTCAGGTGACACACCCGGAATCAGGCTCCCTCCTCTCTGGTTACAGGGTGTGTCACCCAAGAACTGCTGCTGCCAAATCACCACAGCTTGGCAGCTCCTGCATTGAGCATCTGCCTCCTGGTGGTCAGTGTACATCATACCTACCCGCCGGTTGGCTGATTGCTTAGCCTTTTATATATAGACTAGAATCCCATTGCCGGAAGATTCCTGCAAGAATAGGGCTTCCTGAGCTGGAGCAAAGCAGAGAAGGGAGGGAAGCCTGCCAAGGCTGCCAAGGCTGGCTTCTCTCCCTTCTCTGCTGCCTCGCTCCCTCCCCTCTCCACAGTCTCTGCTGCCTTGCTCCCTCCCGTCTCTGCTGCCTTGCTTCCTCTCATCTCTGCTGCCTCGGCTCCCTCCTTTCTCTGCTGCTTGGCTCCCTTCTGCATCACTTGGCTTCCTTCTAGGCTGTCTTCAGTCTTCTCTCCATGTCTGTGTATGCAAATTAACTGCCATTTTGGTTGGGTTAATTTGCATACAGTCACTCTGATTGGCTGATGGGCATGGCTTGGCTGGTGGGAATGGCTTAGGTATCTAAGAGTGATGGTTAATTTGCATATTACTCTTTTATTAGATTAGATAGCAGTTAAAAGTGTGGGCTTGAGCCAGACCATCATGGGTCAGTGATTGAGCATCGATCTATGAACCAGAAGGTCACGGTTCAGTTCCAGGTCAGGGCACATGACCAGGTTTTGGGCTCGCTCCCCAGTGGGGGTCATGCAGGAGACAGCTGATCAATGATTCTCTCTCTTCATTGATATTTCTATCTATTTCTCTCCCTTCCTCTTGAAATTATAATCTACATTAATAAAAGAGAAAGATGCAAATTGACTGTACCTTTGAGACAGCCACCATTCAATCAGGAATGAGCATGCAAATTAACCCAACAAAGATGCTGGGTTAATTTGCATACACAGGTGCCGAAAGGCTGGGGGCGGGGCATTCTGCACCGCTGTGGCTGCTCTGGACCTCTGGGCAGCATGGGAAGGTGGAAAGGTGGCTCTGGGCCTGAACGAAGGCAGAAAGGTGGCTCCAGGCCAGAGTGAAGGTGGAAAGGCAGCTCTGGCCACAGCAAAGGTGGTGCCAGCAGCCAGAGGAAGGAAGGCCCATTCTTGCACGAATCTTTATGCATCAGCCCTCTAGTGTGTGTGTGTGTGTGTGTGTGTGTGTGTGTGTGTGTGTGTGTGTAGATATTAAAAAGTGTGGGCTGTACATAAGATTCATTGGAAAGGGGTACATAGACTTAACCAAATGATCAAACTTAACATCACTAGTAATGGAACCAACTGACATTATGTGCCTTCTCATAAAATGCACGGAGAAGGACATCACATCACTTTTGCAATATTCTTGCCAAAAATGGATAACCTGATTCTAAACATGAGGAAACATCAGAAAAACCAAATTGAGTGATAGTCTATAAAATAACTGGCTTATACTCTACAACCATGTCAAAATCAAAAAGATACAGAAAGACTAAAGAAATGTTCCAGGTCCAAAGAGACTAAAGTAATGTGACAATTGAATTCAATATGTGATCAAGCATTTGATGCTGGACCACAAGATGTTTTTCTATAACAGACATAATTGGAAGAATTGGCAGAATCTAAATAAGATCTGAAAATCTGATAATAGTATTGTTTTAATGTTAATTGGCAGTACAATGTTTATATGTGAGAATGTTCTGCTTTTTAAAAAATACCTGCTGAAGTATTTAGGGGTAATTCTCTGTATTATTCTTGCAACTTTTTTTGTTTTGTTTTTGTTAATCCTCACTCAAGGATATTTTTCCGGAAGAGAGGGAAAGACACAGAAATATCGATGTGAGAGAAATTCATCAATTGGTTGCCTCCTGTACGAGCCCATGACCAGGTCCCTGGCTCAGAAGGAGCCTGTAACCAAGCTATATGCCCTTGATGGGAATGGAATCCGGGACCCTTTGGTCCATAGACTATCCACTGATCCAAACTGGCTAGGGCTATCCTTGCAACTGGAAGTCTTAAATTTTGCCAAAATCTGTTTTCTGTTGATTTCTGTTGTCTTCTGAAGTGTGAACTCTGGGATCAGACTCCTGGTTTGGAATTCCAGCTTTGCCATTTTTCAGTCATCTGACAGGGGCACGTGGCTTAGACCTGGCTGCACTGTTTCCTCATCTGTATTATGAGGGCAATAACTGCACTGACTTGAATGGGGTGCTGTGAAGATTAAACACTGTAAGGTGCTCAACAGGTGCTTGTCCAGGAGTAAGCACTTGGTGAACAAGAGCTTCCATGACTGCTCTGGCTGGTTTAGCTCAGTGGATAGAGCATCAGCCTATGGACTGAGGGTCCCAGGTTCAATTCCAGTCAAGGGCATGTACCTTGGTTGTGGGCTTGATCTCCAGTAGGGGGCGTGGAGGAGGCAGCCAATCAACGATTCTCTCTCATCATTGGTGTTTCTATCCCTCTCTTCCTGTCCTTTCCTCTCTGAAACCAATAAAAATATATTAAAAAAATTTTTTTAAAGCTTCCATATTAAATGGCTCAGTCCATATTTCCCGATGCTTATACTAAGGATGATGTGGGCTCAGGAAGGAATACCATAAATCTTGAGTCTCTTGTCTACTTCCAAGGGGCCTTGCTAGCAGCTATGACTACTGAAAGCACACGGGGGCTCTTAATTTTTAAGATCATTAGGATGTTTAGGTTAAAGAGGGCTTCGTCAGCTTTGGACCCCCCCCCCCTTCAAGCACAATAGAATGATCACCCAGTAGGTTGGTGACACATGGTGGCCCATTAGGATTCACTCCCAGATGGGCTTTAACACATTGGCAGGTGAACACACATGCTTCGGGCTGCATTCCCAGGAGCTCTGTCCTTCTCTCCTACCAAACAGAGAGCTGTTCGGAATAGCTCAGAATCTCATTCGCTTTGTTGACCCTGAGTTTTAAATTTAGAGTGATGTCTACATGGGGGAGATAGAGAGGAATAATCATAGAATCATCCAGACCAAGTTCCTTACATCACTAAAGAAGGAACCAAGGCCCCGAAAGTTGAGACCTGCTTGAGATTACTGTGCTGGTGTCGGCAGAGGCCTGGAACAAGTTTTCTTACTCTCATGTCATTGTCCCTTTCCACCAGGCCACTCAGAGAGGCAAGCATGAAGGGAACAACGGGAATAAGGCCAACGGTCCCCTCATAGGCTGGAGCCAAAGGGCCTCTGTGCTGAGACATAGCTTGGCATAGCCCCATGCCACAGCGATGCAAGAAAACTAAGATGGCAACACTTGCTGACAGCTGGGCAGTAGTTCTCTGTAAGCTCAGATGGTGAATTTAACGTTCCCTTAAATTTAGTTGTGTGTCTACTCCACTGACCAAAATAAAGTGTTCAGATTTCATTACACGGTTTGCTTCCCTGATTTTTATATCCTCTTTCTTAATCAAGAAGCTTATTACTACTTTCTCTGGTTCTAAGTTTCTGCCACATTGCTTCATCAATCTTCCCGCTTTCCGCTTTGTTATGACCATCTTGGACTTGAGATGTTAAATGTGAGAAGTTCACAGCTGAACTTGACCTTGAATAATTCAGGGAGTACAGGACTGCTGTAGTTCCCAGTTTACTTTTGTTATGGATTAAAAAGAACTATTTCCATAACAACTTGAACATAGACTTGAAAACCTATAGACCCTTGGAGGTGAATATTTCTGTCGAACGCATCCCACCCATTGAGGGAATCAAACCTCTGTTGTCTCTGACACTGAAAGTTGGGACAATCAATTTTTATTCTTTTAAAAATATATTTTATTGATTTTTTTACAGAGAGGAAGGGAGAGGGATAGAGAGTTAGAAACATCGATGAGAGAGAAACATCGATCAGCTGCCTCCTGCACACTCCCTTCCAGGGATGTGCCTGCAGCCAAGGTACATGCCCTTGACCGGAATCGAACCTGGGACCCTTCAGTCCCCAGGCTGATGCTCTATCCACTGAGCCAAACCGGTCATGGTGAGACAATCAATTTTTATCAAATTCTCCTGGAAGGGAGGCAATACAATGAACACAGAAAGAGAAACAACTGGGCGTCTGGAAGAATTGTTTTTCTTTCCCACCATCTGGCTACTTTGAGGGAGGGTCTCAAGGCTGAAGAGCTAAGTGAGAATTGGATAGCAACCAAATTTGAGAATGCGCAGAAAAAGCAATCGATTTTGACTCAAGCACGCACTTGAAAGAGAGCAAAGCAAATTTCCGAATTTACTATGAGGCTTGTGTTATTTTCTCAGCAAGTTGTTAAGACATCTTAGAATCTTGCATAGGTAGCCAATGCAGGGCTATGGTGAATATCTTATGTGGAGGTCTTGCAAGTGTCTTTATTTTGAAAAAACAAGTGTGTGTGTGTGTGTGTATGCGCGCGCATCTCTGAATTTTAATGAAAAAACATTGGTATTATTAAAACTCAAAGAAACATATCCAAAATCTAGAATCTTGACTCTTTTAAAAATGTAAATATTTTTATTGATTTAAGAGAGGAAGGGAGAGGAGAGAGAGAGATAGGAACATAAATGATGAGAGAAAATCATTGATCAGCTGCCTCCTGCACGCCCCACAATGGGGACGGAGCCTGCATCCCAGGCACGTGCCCTGACCAGGAATTGAACTGCTGATCTCCTGGTTCATAGGTCGATGCTCAACCACTGAGCCACAGCAGATGGGCAGAATCTTGACTTTTTAAAAAATCTTTATTGTTGAGAGTACTACAGATGTCCCCCTTTCTTCCCCCCATTGTCCCCTTCAAACCAGTTCCCACCCCACCCCAGGCCTTCACCACCTTATTGTCTGTGTCCACAGGAAATACATTTAGGCATGTAAGATTTTTGCCTATTCACCAGTTTATTCTGTTCATCAGATTTTTTATTCACTTGATTTTTAGATTCACTTGTTGATAGATACGTATTTGTTGTTCATATTTTTTATCTTTACTTTTTTAAACTGGTGAATAGAATAGAATCAGGGGCATAGAAAGGGAGTGGGCTGACAATTCTCAGGGGGAA